>JAAROE010000958.1:0-15537 GCA_036365135.1 Miichthys miiuy
ACAGCTCACACTGCAAATCCTCCAAAGATTGTGAGTAGTAAACACTAGTGCATGCTTGGGGAAACACAGGACACAACCTCCAAGAAACACACTATTCTTCTCCCACCTGACATGTTTTTAAAGCTTGGAAAGATTCATTTTTTGTTATTTCAGTAACAATTGACATAAAAGGCACATTTCATTTTGCTTTAAGTAATTATTCATCAGGTTTCTGAAAGGTAAGCCACTTACAAGGATAAAACCAAAATAGACACCATAAAAGAACAGGCTTTCATTGTTACAAGGCTCTGTGTATCAATCCTGAAGGAGAAGCCCGTTTGATGAACACCTTTACAGTTTAACATATTATTATAAAGTTGGCTGCTATTAAATTCAATCAGGCAGCATACACATATTTTTGTGTACAAATTTAAGTATAGAAGTAATGTGCTTTTACAGCAACATAACATATACATGTGTAAGATTTCCAGGGATCTGTTACAATATGAAATACCAAATGAATGCAAAATTATGTAAAATGTTTAACACATTTATTAGACCACCACTCAGTGTAAAGTTTATGTTACAGCTGCCCTAAATTAACAGTATTGGGAATTACCGAAATCATTTTTTATGTTTTTGTAATGGTTAATACACCAGTATGTAGAAGCTTTTTAACCAAAATGATATTTTTAATGCTTTTTAATGCTAATAAAGCACATTATTATTTCTTGATTAAGATGTCAAATTATAATTATTTACTTGCATTCCTGAACTTATTGCAATTCTCTGTGTATCAGTCAGGAAGGAGAAGCCAGTTTGATGAACACCTTCAGAGTCCCAGGGCGTCCTTCTGCACTTTGCAACCCAACAGTGCATTTCCAGCTTCCACACACTCTGTCACACATGCTGCTGAAAAAAAGAAAAATAATCAGCTTAGTATGAACATGTACAAACAGCTGATTTTAACCAGCCCACATGGTTGTTACCTTTCTGAGCACGGAGCCATGACACAGCCTTCATAGCCAGAAGCTCCCACTCTTGCTGAGCGTCCATCTTGAAACCATGAAGCCAGATCAGAGCCAGAATGGTGGCCCACACTTCCTGGTTCACCTAATTCACCAAATCAAAGAAAAAACATGAAGGAGAAATCAATGAAAGAGAACCAAGAAGATACAGGAAAGCGCTGCTGGAGGGTTTTGAACAATATTACTTCATAACAACGTATTAACAATAAAATGAGACATAAAAACGTTCACATGAACTTTTGACTGATACAGTAAATGTATTTTTCTGTTGTGTGGTTACTGTATAAAAGCAGACTTTGGTGCCAGCTCAGCTGGTATTACTTTTCATTTGTTTAGTTTAGTTTTAGATTATGTTAATTTAGTTTCACATGTTTTTAATATTTCCTCTCTTTCATTTATAAACCATGTGATAAAATCTGTTTGAATAAGTCCCATTATTTATTTGTGTTATTCTATTTGACAGTAACCCACCAATGCAGGTTTTGGGCTTTCCACCTCCTCGCTGGTCTTTCCCAGAGCAGCAGCCAGAGCTGGATGTAGCACCCAGCAGCCAGACGCCTTCTGGAGGAGACCAACTGCAGAAAAGGGTCTCTGGGGGGCTGCTGGGGCTCATTGCTTACATCCATAGATGCATCTGAGGAGAAAAACAAAGCACAGATAAAATAATCTTTGTGAATCATTAAATTATTGTGCATCAATTGTTGTTTTAATTTTGTCTGATTTGATATCGGAGCTAATGATTACACTTAAAAATGTGAGTCTGTGTTTTTTATGCTGTGTTCTGTTTTATTTATTCAAATCATTTTGATGCTTCCAATGTGTGACTTCACTTCACCTCAAATGAAAATGAAACTGAAACTTTAACATTTAAACATTTAAAACATTTTAGTTTGTTTCACTTAAATACTTTGGGTTTATAGTACCGACAAAAGAAAAAAGACATTGTCTGACTAAAAAATTAAATAAACAGGTCATCAATTCACGTCAATTCATACAATAGTTGTCAACAGGTGTATCCTCAATAAACTCTTTGTCACTTACAATCCCTTGACCTACCGACCCTTATTGTTGATCCTTCCTCGTTGACTAAAACAGAAAATGACAAGTAGAACATTACACAAAGTCAACAACAGAAAACAAGGAACTTCATTCTAGCCTAATACATGGAAATTCAACACAAGTCCACAAAGCACAACTTTCACCATTAGTGTGTTATCATTGGTCATTTGCACAGAAATTCCCCAAGGCATTCAGCTTCTGCTTCAGATTAGAGAACAACCTCATGCTGCTGCCTGTCTGAGGTCTGTGCATACAAGTTGTTGATAGAGCAGAGTAAACAGTCTAATATAGATTATACCCCTGTGCAACTGCTCGACTGACCAAATACTATAATCATAATTATTAAAATATACACAAGAGCCACATTTGGAATTCTGGTGAAATGTTTCGTCATTATGATCAAATGAAATATCTGTGGGCAAGCAATGTAACATTACCTGACATCTGAATGGCATTCAGATATTACTTATGATTCAAATATTACTCTTTGAATCATCATTCATTAGGCAACGTGAGTCCAACACATTTTTGCTTACTTCCTTAGTACAGGCAGTTGTGCAGACCAGGCAAAAGAAAGACACTGATGTGTTATGGACACCTATGTTAGGAAGAGTATGTGTGTGGATTTATAGATGAATATATAGAATATTTATGATTTGTAGAAATACACAGATGTGTGTTCAACTCCTACTGAGCTTCTTACTTACCGTCCAATAAATTATCAGGGACCATTGGAGGAGGACTTAACATGGCTTGCCTCATTCCTTTGAGATTTCAAAACAAAACAAAAAATGATGAAGTAATTACATGAGAATCAACACACAAAAGATATACTAAACTACTAGTTTCAACACTTAAAAATAGTACTTAAAATATTTATGTGTTTCAAATATTGTTTATAGAAATAGACAGATGCATCCTGTTACTTACTATAGCCAACAAATCTACTTCCACTTGCAGGCGCAAAACCAGCACAGTATAAACGTTTGAGCCGATGACCTTTAAAGAGTAAAAATGTTTTAAAATATGTTTCAGTTAAACAAAATGATTATGTTTGCTATCAATACATTATTAATTATCACAAACATGAAACTTTTACATACAAACTCATAGAAATGGGAACATGTGAACAGCTGTGAACACTGTGGATGAAGACATGAAACACTCACTGGGTGTTGGAACATTTCTGCGCACCAGAGGTCCTTGAATCGCCTCGCCGTTCCCTTTGTTGACAGCAATGAAGGCAGTGAAGGCACTGCTCACTCCTGATTGGACACTGAGCTCCACCACCTTCTTCTTCACTCCTCCATCTTGCTCTCCTCTGCTCTCTCTCCTCCATCTCCAGGAGCGAATCAGAGTCCGGCAGCCAACCTGTGGACTGTTAACCTGCAGACAGGAGAGAGAGGTGAACACATCTGTACACAGATTTACCATATTATAAGAACGCTGCTCATTCTGTTTCCCATTCATCTGTTTTCTGTACCAGTGTTCAGGAGGTCACCCACACATCATGAGTCTACAGACCACAGCTGTCCCTCTTTCATCCCACCCATGGTTCACATGCTCAGTCCTACAGTCTGTGGCCTTGCTTATGGAGTTTGCATGAACAGACAGTGACTGGTCCCCTCTAATCAGAAGTCTCAATTCATCTGTCCATGGACTCTGCATGCCATCAGGGTGAATTGCCTGGTCATGAGCCGAGGGAGAGGACTTTAATTCATACACCACTGCAGTTTATGTTTGCTAAGACTGTGTTAGTGGCTCTGTCATCAGATGAGAGATGAGAGGTCTGTAGTTTAAACACAGAGGGTGTCTAACCAAAAAAGTAATTAAACTGAATATCTGTAAAGTCAGGACTTCTGTTTTACCCAGTGTCCTCTGCAGGTTTGAGACTGAAGTTGAGCTGATTCTGAGAGGGATGACCTGCCAGGCTGTACTTCACTGTCACACAGCCCTCTGCTGCCTCTGAACTCTGAGAAAACATGTTTACTATTGTAATCACATACCGGATGCTGAAAAGAATCAGACTAGAGCAATATTTCACTATGAGATGGTGCTGCTCCTACCTGTCCAGTGAGTTGGGCATAAATCAGTGACCTTTGACCCTGAAAAACTGTAGTGATTGGTGGAGAGAGAACAGTGACAGAGACTCCTTTGGCAAATCCCATGTGACTGAGATGTCCATCACAGCTGGCTGCAGAGCAAATCGCAGCGACTGCATCACCTGATGAGTAAAAACAGTTTACGAAAAGTTGGAAGAGACACTGAGGTTCTACTTACTGGAACTGTGATTGCATTGTGGTTGCATTTCTTATTTATTAATCATATGTCTTACTTTGGGTTGCATCCTGTCAGTCCCTGTGATGAACTGAGCGTGACCTCCTCCTTCCTTGGCCAAGCCATTGATAAGAGCAGAGCTGGCCCCTTCCCCAATCCCAAAAGAGAAACACCTACAACACAGTAGTTTTTTTTTAAAAAAAACCATAAAGCATTAGAACATAAGACATATTCTGGGAATGGTGTGAGTATTTGTTCTGTTGTGCTTCACCTGTGGGAACCTGAATTCTTCTTCACCAGATCGATAACTTCTTTGGTGTTCCCCACCTCACCGTCAGTAAAGACAAAGAGCTGGAGGAGAGTTCACGTGTCACTCTTAAGTTACATCACACCCAGAAACATACATCACGTGTTGAAAGAATGTTTCAGACAAAATCTGTTTCAGTAACAAGTGGTACAGCAAAGTACAGTAAAGTACGAAAACAAGGTGTGGTGACTATTATAAGGTTGTACCTTGAACAGACAGAAGTACAGTGAACAATAAAACAGACAACAGGCAGTAGTTTAAATACATTTCATGATAGAATACAGAGGTTCAAATAATATTGCATCTACAACATTTTGCAGATGGAGCCACACCTGCTGCTGTTCAAATATGGTTCAAACATTCCTGCCGGGACCACACTGCACCTGAGCGCAGGGACTGTCTGTGTGTTGCCAAGCATTTGACTGATTCTCCAGAAAATAAAATTGTGTTTTAGATGGTACAGTAATGGAACACATGAATGCTCAGCACCGTGAACCTGTAGCTTTTATAAATGTTTATATTTCATAGTGTTATAATTAAAATTTAAATCATTTCAACCAGCTAATTTCATGAGTAATAAATCTACATAATAACCCATAAACATGGGATCCTTTTGTAGGAACAGCATGCCTGATCTGAAGTAGTTTCTTGTTAGTGGACTGTGGGCCAAAAGGAAACACTCATTTAACTGTATGTTTTTGTGTGTGTGTGTGTGTGTGTGTGTGTGTGTACTTGTCTCGGTTGACTCTGAATGCAGGGTTGGCTGTAAATGTGTTTGAGAGGTTCAAGGATCTCTGTTCCTCCAAGATTAGCCTCCATCTCCTCAACTTTCTTCAGAGCATCTTCCATGGTCTTCTGGCTGTACTCCACACTCTTACTGCCATCACAAACACACATGGACGAGGTCAGGTGGTGGATGGATGGTTGCGCTGCACTACCAACTTCTATACCACATGAGAGAGTGACTTACGGGAAGATGTGTTCGTAGCTGGACCCAAAACTGTAGATGTTGAAGTAGCAGCCCATTGGTAAGCTCTTCAACAGGAGCAGCAGAGTGTCCTGAAGGGAAGAGAGAAAACATCATGAAGGCCACTGTGTGAGAGAGACACTATGAAGGATTTGACACAAACAACACATCAGAATACCTTGGCACTGCCAATGCGTGTTTCTTTCGGCTTGCTGTAATGAGCAGGAACATGCATACTTCCAGATCGATCCAATAGGAACACAAACTCTCCACATGAGGCGACTGAAGACATCACAGCCTGGGGGAACTCAGGGTACAGGCTCAGCATCACTACTGGATCAACCATCAGTGTGCCTGAAACACAGAGGACAGACAGAAACATGAACACAAATCTGGCTTTTACCAACTATTCCAACATGTGTAACTCATCAGTTGGAGGATAATGAACCTTTTTTATTTGTAAAGTAACAGCTTCACTAATTTGCGCTCACCAGGCTTGGCAGACGTCTGTCCTGCCTCCACCACAGCAGAGGGCTGGTGGGCATCTTTGTAATAAATCAGCAGTTCAACATCTCTGTCAAACTTGTGTCCTGCAGCCAACTTGACCTGCAGTCCACAAAACACACTCATAAATATAAATAAAGTGATATATGTTGTTGTCAGTACTGAGGAACAATCACACACAGCAGATACATTAGCGCTCTACCTACCGTGGCCTGGGTTTGCTCTGTGTTGAGGTACTGGAGAGCGTCCAGGGGACAGTTGGACTCTACTTTAGAGACTGGATGAGGAGAGGACACTCGGGCAGAGAACGACAGACTGTAGGGAACCAGAGAGGCTTGAACGGAGGTCACCTGGACACTGGGACCTTCACTACCTGTAAACACCATGAGACAAGTTAGAAATACTGTGATTAAAGAGAAATTACAGATTTTGATTTTAGCCTCCCTGAAATCAAAATCCCTGACAGTTTGGTATCTACCTGTCATATGAACATGTGTCACAGGCTGGAAACAGTCTTCCAAGTAAAAGGAGTTGTAGAATGATGTTCTGCCAGTTCATTGTTTTTGACATGATTTACATGAATAAGTGTTGGCTGCTTTTCCTACCTTGTGGTTGGTAGCGAGGGTTGAGCACAGCGGGCAGACAAAACCTCAACCCGTCATCAGCCTGCACAGCCAGCTCAGTGACATACTCCAGCCTGATGGAGGCGCTCTCTCCTGGAGGCAGACTGCCCACACTCAGAGAGAATATATCTGGACTCTGCTGACTCTCCTCCAACAGGAAGGCCTGCTGACCAGAGCTCAAAGCATCATCATACTCCTCTCGAGCCTGGAGAACAGATGACATATATGAGAGGATCTTTCACTGTGTTTACTGTGTTTTTAGGCCTCATAGTAGTGAGAAAAATCTGTAGTGCCCAGCTCACCTTCTGTTTCTCCTTCACCTCAGCTACAATCTGTGTCTGTCCAATCGTAGCACTGAAATGACAGACAGCAGCGTCTCCAGGCAGAGGGAAGACAAAAACAGCCTCTATTGGTTTGTCCTCCTTGTTCTCGTAGTTCAGAGTGGAGACCACTGTAGCCACATGGTCCCTCACCTCCAGCTCCACCTCCACACTCTTCAGGGGAACTGACCGAGACACAGAAGAAAACAAAATAACACAGACTGTGAAAACTTTTGTTTTGTCTTTCAAATTGTTGAGGATACTATTTACGATTTTTGCTGTTGTTCCAGTGTCTCACAGTGTATTACAATTGTGAACCTGAAACCATTCCAGCTTTACAAGTCTTTACATTAAAGATTTTTGTGTTTGTTTTACCTGGCTCCTTCTGAGCAGTTAGCAGACCACAGCAGTTCACCATTGTACCTGTACAACAATTGACAAAAGGTCATATTTATATATGATAGATATTAAAATATTTTCAAATGAATGTCACCAAAAACATTTTATAACCATTACGGTTCTAACATTTTCTGTTGTCTTGCCTCCAACTGGGTGGGGCCAGAGGCAGTTTCCAGTCATGTGACAAATATATCACCATGGATATCATGAAAAAAACCTTTTCCTGAAAATTACTCCAAAATCTCCTTATCCTGAGTATAACATCACATGATCAACTTTTTACATCATTCCTAACAAGCCGGTAACAAAGTATTCAGTATTTAACCTCTTGGGCTTGAAGTGCCCTGTTTAGAGATTGGTGTAGTATATGTGAAACACAGAAACTCGACTACAAATTCATGAATGTGGAGGGAATTTGGGCAGAAAAATTTGATGCGCTTCTTCATCACACCCAAATAAAGAGTGAGCAAAGTGGCAGACAAACAGCCATGTGGGAACAAAGAAGCCAACAATGCACATTGTTCTGGGTATGCCTCAAACTTCGCTCCTTTTCAATGTCACAGTTAAAGATAGTCTGGGATATGAAACACCAAATTAATGCAAAATTATGTACCTTGGAAATGTAAGTCAATGTGTCACTGGAAATGCTAAACATATAGTAATAGTCTGTAGTCTATTAGTTTCAGAAACTGGAACAAGAACAATGGTTAGGAATTGTAAGAGAGGAAAAAAAATGGCGTACCAACTGTGATTGAAAGAGCCTCTGCTACTAAACGGGAAAAATGGGTGATATATGACATAACGAAAAGTGGCTGCAGGTACGTGAGTGACCCCACAGATACTACACTAGATGTGTAAGATTTCCAGGGATCTATTAGAGGGGTTTGTTATCATTAGATAAGGCCTTTAGTGTTTGTCATGAATAGGTTCTCAAGCGGGGACCTACATGACTGCGACATGAAGCCAACACTAAAATGCCAAAAACTGCCCACTTCACAGCAGAAATAAACACGTTTACAGTCAGGTATAAAAAGTAGTTTTGGTTAGCTAATTTCCCATGGCAGTTGTAAGAGTGAATGTTTATATAATTCACCTATTTAAATATATAAAGATTAGAGTAATGCATAAGAGCCTGGCTGCTTTGATTGACAGGTGGGTGCCATTACAGGTGGCTTATTTGAACATCCTCATCCTCACTTACACATTTTGGCTTTCTATGAAGAAGCTTTTGATACTAAGCAGACCAGGAAGATGTGGGAGATGAAATACATTTTCTTTAAGGAGACTGTGTTGATTGTGGATCTGTAATCCACAGGCGCCTCAGCGTCACCCCCATTCCACGTCTTGGCCCATTTTTGGATTAGCTGGGAGGTGGCAGAGTTTCACAGTGACTCTTCAGAAAAATGTGAGTGACACAATATATACTACATCCCTGTTTTATACTGTATTGTTCTCCCTGCTTAGAAGGGGAAAGTCAATTGTTTGCAATCTGCAACCTCACAGCCAGATGCCACTAGCTCCTCCACACTGTTCCTTTGAATCAGTTCCCAACCTTTTCCTTAAGAGACCCCTTTTCTGTCATTGAGTAAACTGACGGTCTGTGACTGAAGTCACGTGATTTTATGGCTATTATATTCAGTGGTTAACAACAACAGTACAGACCAGCTGACAACAAGAATGAAGTGAGTACTGTATGAGCCCAAGAAACCAGATTTGTATTCAATACCTGGAGCCATGCTGTATTTTTTCTGTTTCTTTGTATTTTTTCTGCTTTTTCTTTATTGTTTCTTTTTTCACTGTTTATGGGAGTTTAAGATTACAGATTACAAAAACTGGATGATTCATTTCCACACTTGGTTTCCTGTAAAACACTTCCTCCCTTTGTTTTATCAGTCCTCCTTGTTGCTTCCTCGTTTGTTTGAACACAATCAGGGGAGTTAGGACAATTCAAGGGCCCACGACTGACAGGGCCCCAAAAATAGGTAATAGGTATAGGGGCCCAATTTGATTTTTTTGTCATGGGGCCCAAAATTCCTGGCGGCTCCCCTGATCACAATATTTACACTCAAGTTTGAGAGTAAAATCAAAGCAAATGTGACAACAGCAGCACCCAGCAGTTATTCATAAAGTTTCCCACTGCGTTGTCTGTCATATCTCACATGCTTCTACTAACCGGACTATTAAAAGAAACACACACAGAAGAAGAAAACCTACCTCTAAAGACAGACGTGTGTGTACAGGACAGTCAGTGTTAGAGAGTGTGCAGACAGACCGCAGGTTCCAGGGCAGGAAGAGCTGCGTATCGATATGGAAACTACCGGGTACGCTTGATTTCCTTACAAAACCGCACCGGATGGGCGGTGCTTCGTGTTGAAAATGACAGGTCTGACTCCCGTTTTGATTCCAAAATGCCTCCGGAGTGTACGACCGAAACGAAGTGTGAGACCTCGATATAGTGTTTGATGAAAGATGATACGTTGCAACAGCTGCTACACTGGGAATTAAAAAGCTACTTTCTCTGCTGAAATGGAGCATTCATACTGCGTCCTACAGTCCGCACAGAAATGCATGACAGCTGTGCAGTCCTTACTCCAGGGATGTCCAAAGTACGGCCCGGGAACAATCACGGCCCCAAAGATTTGGCTTTTTTTGGTTGGCATAACGACGCATTTGAACCTTTGAGGACATAACTGCTAGTGTTACCTGTAGATGTGACAGCAAATATTACTTTCTGAATGATTTTGTTAAAGACAAGAGTCAGAGTGATATGTTTTAAACTTAAATGTTAGCAGACTTTGCATTACTCATAATAAGTCATGTTTAGTGTGTTTTAATTGTGACAATGAAAACAAAATTGTTAGAGAACAGTGCATCACTTTTATTGGTAATTTTTACATTTTTTAAATGTTAGTATTGGTCCCCTGGCCTCTTCACATTGTCAAATCTGGCCTTCTTTGGACACCCCTGCCTTACTGTGTTCTGTTCTCTGACACACACCTGTCATCTAATCACTGTATAATGATTGTATTTTTAATGTATTTTATGCACTAATAGTTTACAGTTTAACATATTATTATAAAGTTGGCTGCTATTAAATTAAATCAGGCAGCATACACATATTTTTGTGTACAAATTTAAGTATAGAAGTAATGTGTTTTTACAGCAACATAACATATACATGTGTAAAATTTCTGTCAGGGATCTGTTACAATATGAAATACCAAATGAATGTAAAATTATGTAAAATGCTTAACACATTTATTAGACCACCACTCAATGTAAAGTTTATGTCACAGCTGCCCTAAACTAACAACATTGGCAATTACCCAAATAATTTTTCTGTAATGGTTAATACACCAGTATGTAGAAGCTAGGCTAGCTAGCCTACAGTCCGTTGCCATGGATCGTTTTGTGATCAAGAAAAAAAGAGTGCAGGTAGAAAATGAAGACCAAGACCCAGTCTCTCAGGGGGACAAAGAAGGAAGGAGCACCAGAGCAGTCCATCGATGTTAGCTGCTCTACAGCCCCCGTTAACTGCACTGCTGACACAGACACCGCTCCCTCTGATTTAAGCCAGTCACTTGTTGATGAACCAAGGCGGCCTCTTCTTTGACGTTATCCAGTATTAGTTGCACTTTACAGCCTATGTTATTAATTTCATTTTTAATTTAATTTCTGAAGTTATGATGTGATCCGAATCATTAGACACAAGCTGTTTGCACTTCTTGTTGCGGCTGCACTTTGTAACCTATGTTATTAATTTCACTATTAATTAAATTTCTTAAGTTATGATCTTGTGATCCGAAACAATATTGCCAATGCATAGTTGTTTGTTTTCATTAATTATGCATATGGAATAAATTCAGTACACTTTTGGATGTATTGTCTGGTTATTGGCGGGTGCATGGGCGCTGTCCGGTTCTGAATCTGTCACCTTTGCACGTGAAACATTTTTGCCATTGCCTTGTGGTCACTTGTATTAGGCTTAACTATTTTGTTGAAAATTCTTTGGCCAAATTCAGTTAAAACTACTTTTATATTGAACATGCTCGTGCTGTGTATCATAGCTGCTTTTATTGAAAAAATGAGAGCCTCCTTATAAAGTAACTGAAGTCATGAAAAGCAATTATTTTCTTAGCACCCCACGTAGCACCGGGAGAGAAAAAATCCTGGCGCCATGCCTGGTGTGTGTGTGTGTGTCTCTCTATCTGCCTGTCTGTGGGTCAGGTGGAGGCCACCAATCAGAGCATAGCAAGCAACCACAGCGGCTCCTGTGACATTTGACACTGCTGAGAAAGAGAAAGAAAAAAAACACCTGAAAGTACCCCTTGAACAAAAACCATAGTTCCTATCATTGAACCGGCTTCACTGTGAGCATCTTGAGCTCTTCCTGAACGTCTACATATATATTTTATGTGGCTGAAGTTAAGAAATGGGACTTTTAGAGCAATGGAAAGAAACTGGCACCTTTGCTTGCCTCCAGAAATTTTCCCTCCAATTTACATGGGAGTAGATGGAGACATGGTTGGGTGTTGCTGGCGCATCAGTGCGTCTCGCGCCAAAACTATAAGTCTGACAGCTTTAGCAGATTAATGTAAGTGAGAAGATAAATTTCCCTACGTTTTCTATGTTTAAATAATTTCTGTAGAGTGAAATTTGCGGCCTCCAGAGCAGTTTACAAATGTATTTTTTGACAGTTTTTTTCGCTCCCTCTCCACTCTAGCTATGATGTCACCAAATGTAGTTCGCAAACACGTTTTGATACCTTTTTTGTGCATGTGCGACCAAAACTGCGGGAGGAATAGTGTGCCAAAAAAATGGGCTTAAGAATAATAATAAGCGCGGGGAATAATAGTTAGTGTGCTCTTTCAGGCACACTCAGTTAACCTGTCTGCTCTGACTGGGCAGTACTGACGTGATCAAACTATCATTCATGACAGAATGAGGAAAACATGCAGAGCATTTCCTTGTAATGGTGAGTAAATTATCCAACTTAACACCAAGTTATTTGGTTTTTGGTCATTTGGTGACCTTCTCAACTGATATTCCAGCTATAGACAAGTAGAGTTGCCAAGTTGCCAAATACATTTAACTCTTGCAATGTTCAGTAAATTTTTGTTCATTGGCAGATGTGACTATTGGAGGTCATTAACAGTGAAAAAAATCTGGACGACAGCAGAGTACTGTTGACCTGACGTACAAGAACCTAAACTGTACACTACTGTAGATATAGAGTCAATAAACCTTACATTTATATTCCATGAAAACAATGAATCAGATACCTTTGTGAAGAAAGATGAGCCTGTTCAGGACACGTAGAAGGATGTTTAATACGGAAGGCTTCTCCTTCGCTATATACAGTCAAACACAAGCCACACCTACACGTTAACACATGGCAGGTGGAGCATTCCTGTTATTGTTTCTCTATGTGTGATCGTTTCCCAAACAAACTGCACTCCGGAATGCTGCTCGGAAGGTCACGCCCACCTGGAGCACATAATCCTGCATGAATTTCAAGCCTGATTGCCTAAACTAAAGTATTGTTGCCCACCTGGATGTCATCAGCAGATCCTGAATTTTGGTTTATGATATTTTGGTATATTTGTCTTGAGAACAAAGACATTGAGGATGAAAAGTCAAAGAAGCAACCAGAGTGGGGGGACCAAGATATAAAGAGTCCAAAATGTCCATATCAGACTGATGAATGGCCAATGGTATTCTTTTCTTATCTTGGTTCTTTCTTTACGCAGTGGAGCCAGGGATCAAACTAGTGGATGACCAGCTCTACCTCTTTAGTAGTTAGTAGTAGTTAGAAATCTCTCCCTCAGAGTTTGACCAAAAAAAGAGGCCCCCAGTAGCATCTTGCCAAAAAGCTACAAACGGCCCTGAGCTGAGCGTAGTAACATGATGAAGATGATGAAGATGGACCTGCAGCATCATACAGACAAATATTAAACCAGCTTGTCCACTGGTGTTTGGTTTTTACATGTGTCCACTGGAATTAACTGCTGTTGGGTGATTTAATGAAATAAATGTCAAAACTATGCAACAGGTAAATAACATTTCACGTGTCAAATTATTTCACACTATTTTACTGTTATGAACATGTTGAATTTGATATGTCACAATAAGTTATCTGTACGCTCAACAGACATGAATAATGTGACTGTTATCATTAATATTATTAGCTTAGCTAATCTCATGTACATAATGTGTGACTTAAGATAACAATTAAAAACATGAAGGTTTCAGTCAAATATAGACTACTTAAAACAGAATTTTGAAGCTTACCAGAAATGTACTTAAGCGTTTGTGTGTTTGTATGTATTAGTAAAAGACACATTCAAACAGATGAGGAGCCAGGCCAAAAAGGATGCTTAGTTTATTTACCTCTGCATACATATGTGAGCAAACATTCACCGTTATGACACTGAACAAGAGCAGACTGAGGTTCCAAGATGACTGACAGTCAGCTCTGTGATTTGACTTTGAATGTACTTTGACACTTGACCTGACATCATTTCTTCAGTCCAAGGCCCAGGATCACTGTTCCTATTAAGAGGATTTACTACTGAGTGACATTGAATCATGATAAAATCAGGTTTACAGTACAAAGTGCTTCAACCTTGCTCATTAAGTCTGTGGGCTCATGGCCTTTTCTTTATATCTGACATGAAAACTTTGGACATCCCTGATCTATAACCTGACCAGAAAAAATATGCCTAAAACAGATCAGAATCTAACATCTCCAGCTATTTTCCTTAATTCTTGTTGAACTTTTAATTATTACTCATCTCTAATCAAATATTATCTTTCTTTGACAGCGTTTGTACCTTTCAAGCCTTTACTGGTCACCTCAGATCTTCTTATCACAACTACAGCTCAAGACATCACCATGAATCAGCAAAAACCACAAGCTAGTTAACTGGTATGTAAACCAGTATATACTATAACAGTGACTATTCCTCTAATCTTCAAGGAATAGTCAAACATTTTCCGGCTTCTTTGTGAGAGTTAGATGAACACTCTTATCTCTGTGCATTAAGTACATAGCCAGAGCCAAGCTAAAGTTAGCTAAGCTTAGCATAAAGATTGAAAGTAGAGGGTAGAGGGAAAAAGATAGCCTGGCCCTCTTCACTGTGCACAGAAAGACCCACCTATGACTTTAAAGTCAGTGACTTGAGAGACCTGTTCAGTGACTAATAATTTGTTTTCTCTTTATAACGTTTGAGCATATTAAACTTTGTTTCTCGTGCTAATCACTCTTTTGTATTCTGACATTCATACCTTTGGTTGTTCAAGGACAACATATAAATGACATCACCATGTCAGCAGCTGATAAACTCCTAAAATACTTAAAGTGTTCACAGTCTGTTGTATTATGTCATGGGCACACTGATGTTTGGAACATGTGTGAATCTGCTATCTGGTTTGTGCCGATGTCTCATCTATTGATTTGTTTATGGTCAGATGCTCTAGATGTTTTGTTTCAAACATGAGCTGACAGTAAAATAACTAACTTGTGTTTATGTGTTTCACCAGAGTCACCATCTCTGAAGCTCCCGCCACCGGAGAAACACATAGGGAGGACTCCTCGGTGCCAAAGAGAGTTTGGTCGACCCCAGGTATGTTTTACATAAAGTGCTTCACGTGATCATTTTAGAATTTTTCACATTTGTATTTGGACATGAAATCTCCTCGACAGTTTATTCTTATTCTTGATTTTGTTTTGACTCGACAGAGAAAAGATAGAAGTCGGTCAAAGACTGATGAAGAGCACTGCGGCAAGTGGCGAAGGTAAGGAAATCCCTTCTGCTGCATGTTGGTGAAATGCTGCAGACTCCTATAAAACCATAACTTCACAGTTTAAACTAGACCTGCAGTAGAATAAACAGTTGTATTTGTCTGCAGAGTGACCTTCTCAGATGGTCCAGCTACCATGACAGGGCCCCACCTGAGAAGGAACCCCAGCAAGCAAGAAAGGAGAAAAGGAACTCTCGAGCTGCGCCCACGTTTTTCACACAAAGTGTCAGTGCTTCACATCAACCAGATGTTTACTAGTCTGGACAGTGGT
>JAAROE010000961.1:0-24244 GCA_036365135.1 Miichthys miiuy
TTTAGATGCATCTTGTTTCTTGGGATATTAATGTTTGACATTTTCATTCACAAGTCTGTGATTGACCTCACCACTCACAACATCGCTGGACAAAACAAGATAACACTGACAAGAGAAGGAGACTCAACCCTAATTGAAGTTTGAGTTTACTCATAAAGTAGAAACATACTTCAGTAAAATTTTTTAGTACTTTGAGTACACTTCAGATCCTGTGCTTTTTAACTTTTACTTGAGTCAAGGAGTTGAATCAGTACTTCTACTTTTTTTTCTTCTTTTAACTTAAGTACTTTCATTATCATTGAGCACATGTCGTGCTCGTTCGACAAGCAATGTGAGAACATTTTTCAAAACCTCCGCTCTCTGCAATGATTTTTAACGTGTCTTGTCTTCTGTGACACAAACCTTCTTCAATAGGTGGAGGGCAGTTGGCGATAAGGACCAGTTTTGTGTCTGCTGTGAATTGTGCTGTAGGAAGGTTCAAGACCAGGATTTAGATACAGGTACTTTATGTGAGCAGTAAATCTATACATTCTTCTTCTCAGGTACCAGCTGAATCTGTCAAGCTGAAGTGCCTCAGTGTTGTTCATCAAAATCCTTTACAGTTTTACATTGTTGTTACCATACAAAATGTTATTTACAGTTGAAGTAAAATAACGTAAAATAACATGTAGTGTGTTTCATGCCCACATAACCAAAAAATACTGAGTTATGATTTTTCTTTGGTAATCAGTAAGACTGCTGGTGAAACAAATGTCTGACTAACAGTAAGAAAGTAGGTTGCAAGAACTGCTTTTTATAGAACAAAATCTCAAAATGGATTTGTGTTCTCTGTGACTTTTCCAGCAAAAGGACACTTTGATGAAGACATTATTTCAAATGAAATCAAAATCAAATCAAATTTATTTGTATAGCCCTTTACAATAGCCAAACGGTACCCAAAGTGCTTTACAACAAAGCCATAAAATAATACATAAAAGGCTGAGATCAGTAGTGGTGCGAATGTCAGGGGGCAGTTTGTTCCACAGTCTGGGAGCAGCGACGGTAAAAGAACGATCGCCCCACTGTTTAAATCTCGACATAGGGACCTCTAACAGATGCTGACCCGAAGAGTGCAGGGCTCTGTCACAATTGCAAAAAGTTAAAATCTCTGACAAGTAAGAGGGGGCCAAGCCATTAATGGCAAAACAAACAACAGAAGTTTAAAATCAATTCTAAAACGGGCTGGAAGCCAGTGGAGTGACAACAGCACAGGGGTAATGTGTTCGCGTCTGACTGACTGAGGCCAACGTAAAGGGCATTGCAGTAGTCCAGTCTGGAACTGATGAAAGTGTGGATTGCCCTCTTGAGATCCTGCCGACTGAGAAAAGACTTTGGCCAAGAGACGGAGCTGAAAAAAGCTCGTGCTGACGACAGAGCTAATCTGTTTGTCAAATTTGAGCCCATTATCAAATGTTACCCCAAGATTTTTGACGTGATTTAAAAAGGGGGGCCGGAGTGCCAGAGTTTGTGGTGAAAACATTCGACATAGATGGTGAACCAAACAAAATGCACTCAGTTTTGCTGTCATTTAAGTGCAAAAAGTTCTGTGCCAGCCACTGCTTTATATCTGTAATGCAGTCCAGCAGCTTAGTAAATGCAGTGTTTTTGTTTGGTCTCATGGCAAATATATCTGCAAATCGTCGGCATAAAAGTGAAAAGACAGGTTGTGTTTTTTTTATTTGTTTTTTAATTGATCCCAGAGGTAGCATATACAATGAAAACAGAATAGGGCCGAGAATAGATCCCTGTGGCACCCCACAGGGCAGGGATGCACTTGAGGAGCAGTGGTCACCAATCACGACAAAGAAACTCCTGTTTGCCAGGTATGACCTAAACCACTGGAGAGCAGTGCCGCGGATGCCAACGTGCTGCTCTAGGCGAGATACAAGGACTGCATGGTCGACTGTGTCAAAGGCCGCTGTGAGGTCCAGCAGCACCAGCACAGCAGGATTCCCAGCATCCACAGACAAGGCAATATCATTGTGCACCTTTAACAGTGCTGACTTGTCGGGATCTAAAACCAGACTGAAATTCATCAAGAATAGAATTGATCTCCGAAAATGTCTGTAATTGAATAAAAACAACTTTTTCTAAAACCTTAGAAAGAAAAGGCAAGTGGGAGACAGGTCTAAAATTGGAGAGCACAGAGGGGTCATGATGTGTTTTTTTAGGAGGGGCCTAACCATAGCATGTTTGAAGGCAGCTGGAACAGACCCTGAGCTAAGACAAGTGTTTATAAAAACAAGCAGACTTGACCCAACAGAACTCAGAACCTCCTTCAAAAACTTGACTGGAATGGTGTCTAAGGGACAGTTCATGGGTTTCATGCCACTAACCACCTTATTAAAAGACGACAGAGAAAGGGTCTCAAACCGTTCAAAAACAGCAGTCTCTGCCGGAGGAGCACAGACATCATCAAGGGGCATATTCATATTACAGATATTCTGCCTGACAGATGCCACTTTATCAGTGAAAAAAGACACAAACTCTTTGCAGGTTGCAGTGGAGGCATCGGACAGGACAGTGGGGCGTGGATTAACAACAGAATAAATAGTATTAAATAGCAGTCTTGAATGATGAGAGCTGTTGGCTATCATGGAGGACAAATATTTGGACTTGGACTAATTTGGCTTCCTTTAAAGCTCTCGGGTAGGCAGCCAAACTGTCCCTTAACCAGCCCAGGGATACATGCAGTTTATCCTTTTTCCACTGCCATTCAGCCTGTATGCATTGTTGTCTGAGCAGACGGGTGTGGTCATTCAACCAGGGATCTGACTTGGTTTTGGTAGTTTTTTGCCGAAAAGGGGCAACAGAGTCAAGAATCGCAGAACATGTTGAATGGAAAGTGGAGAGTAGGCTGTCTGGACAAAGGGAAGGAACCAGCCAACAGTCATCAAGCAGCTGAGAGTTACTGAAAGCAGCAGCAAACTCCCCAGCCGTTGGTGGAGTAAAGATTCGGCGTCTGCGAGCTGGGGAAACTGGCTTATTGGCAGGTGGGGGGGCAGCAAAGTTGAAAACAACAGGAAGGTGATCCGAGATAGCAGTGTCGACTATTTCTCTGAGGGTAACTGAAAGCCCATGAGAAATGACAAGGTCAAGAGTGTGCCCATGCTCATGTGTTGGTGCATTAACCGATTGAGTGAGATCAAAAGAATCTAAAAGGCCTTTAAATTCGTTGGCCAGTTGATTTGCTGCACAACAAACATGAATATTAAAGTCTCCACAAATCAACAGTTTATCAAACTTTGGGATAAACTCAGAAAAAAACTCAGAGAATTCGAAGAAAGTCCTTATTAAATCTGGGTGGGCGATAAACTGTGGCACACAGCACAGGGCAGGTGAGGTTGATCACGAACAGCTGCAGTTCGAAGCTGGAGTAACTATTAGAGGCTTTTTTTAGTGTCACGACGATGTTAAGACAGTCATTTGGACTCTTGCATGTTCATGCAAATATTGCAAACAGGATGTTTATGATATGTCAAAATATGTAAAAGGGGAAATGATTGCATGTTGCAAATCTGGTGCAACACCAATTGGCAGAGACAGGTCAGTCTTAACTTTAAGACTTAAACTAAATGAAAGACTCATTTTAAGCCTAAATATTTTGCAGCTCTAACCCTTGGATATTTTAAACTAGGAGCTGTACTTTGATAGTAAAATTTAAAATCACTGTGTTGCTGCACCACAGTGCCACTGACTTGTAAGTGGGCCAGTCATTAAAAACTCATGCCAAACTTGTTTAAACCGACTGCTTATTTCAGATTTAATAATTACAAACCTCAGCCCCACCGTGACTCTGATGAGGATAAGCGGTTACTGATGATGGATGGATGGAATTTGTCATACAGAATTTTAAAGCAATATTACCAAGAAATTTTTGCAAAGTAGCATTCCAGTTTCAGAAAAATAAAATATGGATAGTTGTACATGTGCATTTGTTGTTTATATTACTTATGATGAAAAACTAGTGTGTCCTTGCTACTTCACTAACACAGCCAAACACTGAGCAAGGTCAACAACACAAGACAAGTCCAACAGCAGTCAGCCCAGCTCAGTGTCTGTCTTTTAGCCTTTTATTTCATTAAGCTCTGTCTGGCAGCTTCTTGCTCAGTCACTCTCTCCTTTTCTCGTCTTAGCTTCCTCCATCAGGTCTCTTCTCCTCCATCATTACCTCCTTCCAGGCTGCTGATTGCTACATTGCCTGCTTGCAGAGCTCTGGTTCTGGTACCAGAACCCCGGGCCTGAAAACCTCCACTTTCTGTCAATCTAAAACACCTGTGGTACAACACTAACATGTGTGCTCACAGTCCAGGCATCCTAGCCAACAACCTGAGCTAACATTAGCTAACGGCAGTTTGCAGCAGTTTACTTTACTGTCCATCAGTAAATCACAGAGAGTTGATGCGGAGTAGCTGGAGGAAGATCAGAGGAAAAACCACATAACATTTTCTTCATAAAATATAAATATAATATTATATAATATAAAATATGATCCAGTTTCTTCAGAATAAGTGAAATAATTGGTGGTGTGTGGTGCTGTGCGTTATGTACTTCTCATGTGAGCTCATACCTGCAGCACACAGGATTTTTACTGTAAAAATGGAAGCTATTACACACACTGTTTCGTTTCTTCTCAGGTCATTAGCTGTGACTGTAACAGCCTCATCTTGTAAACAAAACAAACCAGCCAGCTGACTTACCAAGGAGCAACAAAACAGAACGCAGAGCTGTTTATTCTACACAGACAATGCATGAAGCTCTGAGCTGCACAAGCAGACAGTGAACTGCAAAGACTTTACACAGAACCAGAACTTTTCCCAGCCTGCCTTATAAGAGTGAAGGCTATCAAGCAACACACCAACAAAACATTGTAGCTTTACAGAATGGTAACGTACTGCCATGCATATTTGTGAGTGTGAAATTTTGGGATGCAAACTTACTCTTGGAAACCTTTGCCTTTACTGGCCTCAGCCTGTTGTGTCCACTAGAGCCACTAGGTGGTGCTTTAGCTCCCCCTGTTCATCATTCTACATAGTGTTTTAATGGATTTGTACATATTCTATTTTTGATTTTTTCATGTTGACATTTTTTCATGTTTTCAGTCTGATGATTGGCTTCGGTATGATGTAATATCTGGATGAAAGCAATATAAGTCACTTACCAGTTCATATCTTCTCAACTGCAACCTCAACTGCTCTGCACTCTTCTACGCGTGTTAAAGGTGAGAAGGAATAGCTGTATGAGCTTAGAAAGGATTTTGTGGTATATATATTTTTTCTATTTTAAACGACTTGCTGATTTCCTTATTGGGACATCTTTAAGAGATATTTAGATTTTTTTGACATGAGCTGGTATGAGTTAGTCATCTGCAGTGGTTACACAGGTAAACTGGTTCAAAGATCTATGATCATAGGCCTGAGCTAATGTCTGTACATCAGTGAATCATACCAAAATCAAAGCTGTTCCTTTTAATAATCCATTTTCTTACAGCAGTTTTGTGATTTCCATGTTCCATGAAAAGGTAAAAGCCTGACAAGATAAAGTTTCTTGTCAGTTGCTCTCGACAAAAAGAAAACAAGGATTAGATATTAAAACACACTTTAAAATATACTTCTTTTCAGCATGGACACTACATATAACCATCAGCACAGATACAAATGGGGTGACAGTAAAAGGAGTTCTAGACAGGTAGCAGATGGATGAGTATTGTCAGCCTAGAACATTTTTGTCTTGTTAAACCCAGATAATGAATTACTGGCATAGCATACAATTTCCCACAAACCTGTTAAACATCTATATTGGTTTTGTGGATTTTTTTTGAGGATATTCTTTCACATTATATATTTGTGTTCATGTCTGTGTCAGTAACCCCTCACTTTCACAGTTTGGTTTCCACAAGTCAGAATGAAGACACCTGCTCTGCTCTCTGCAGCCCTGCTGCTGCTGGTGGTGGTTTCTGGGGTTCCAGCTGCAAGTAAGCTTCAACTTCAGTTGCTCTTTGTTTTACTCAATGTTAAAAAAATCCTGGTCAACAAAATAAATTGTAATGGTTTGATTTTCCTGTTTATCCTCGAAGGGTCAAAGGAGGTTGAAACCAGTGGACATCACAAGACACTAGGTCACCAGTCTAAAACATCACATAATGCTGTTCTACCCCCTACTTTGTCTTCTGTACTAACTTTGCCTGACTTTTTTCAGGGAAGTGTCAACTTCCTGTAGTTGTCCAAGTATCAAGCTATCAAGGTACGAAGACCTACAAAACTTATGTGGTTTGTGGAGGAATCATACTGGGTGCACTGAAGAGATTGCAGTCATCCGGAGCACTTACGTAAGATCATCAAATACACAGTTTCTTTTCTCTAAGCAATATTAACATTCTGGGTATAGATTAACACCTTTTACATCACTTTTTCACCAGTACTAATTATACACTGTTTATAGAGTAGCAGGAGAGACAGGGTAGCACTTTTCTTGTTCTGACATTTTGTCTTTCATGAACTTGGAAAGCCTTTCTTTGATTGTCAGATGAGTAATCTTGCACACATATTTTCTCCAGCTGAACAACAGTCAAAATGTAGTCAGCTTGGTGTTTTTTCTTCTTCTTTTGTTTCTTAATTCTTGTTGTGTTTTTTTCTCTTTAGGTTATTCTTTCTATATTACTTTCCTTCTTTTACTTTTTTTAGTGCCTGCTCTATTTTTCATGCTTCATACAGCATTTTGTGATGACTTTGTGAAGGACTTACTGTAAATGGTCAGTTATGCCCAGAATCGACTTCTCATACAAAGACATCTCCTGTTGCCCTTGCAGGTTCAGCTTCAGAGAGGATCCAGACTTTGGCCCAGTCATTAGGCATGTGAATGGTTTGTATGAAAATCAAGGTTACGTTTGGAAGGTGCTGCTCGGTGGCACTGTCAGTCCCCGTGCTGGTGAGTCAACCAGGAAGATGTTAATCTGCCTGTCATTTATAATACCATATTATACTATACTATACTATACTATACTATACTACTATACGATGCTATTCTAATACTCTGTGAATCTTATTCTCTTCAGTTACCGGATGTGTCCAGCCCCAAAGAAATGACATAATCTACCTGATTTACACCACTAATTAAAGAATCAGCAGCCACAGGACATCAGACTGGAACCAGAGTCAGATTTAAGTTCATCATCATATATTTCATAACTAAGATGCACTGGTCTTTTGTGTTCAGTGAGAACTGCCATTTGAAAAGTTCACAAAGCCAAGTAGACACATGGAGATGAAAAAAAAATTAAAAGTTAAATACTCATTATTGTGTCTTAAATGTGTGATTATTATTTTAACTTCCAATGAACTTCAACCTGAATTTCTTGGCTTGACTTCAAGATTAGTGTTTTCTGAGGCACACGGCAAGGATGTTGCCTCATTTCCATTCGATCTAGCTATGGAACCGCTGGCTACTTCCTTAAGAATGCAACAGTGCATTACAGGTATTACCAGAAACCAAACAGTACATAAAGTATCACTGTATGCAGATGATCTCTTACTATACATATCAAACCCAGTGGAATCGATCCCCAAACTTATACACACGCTAGAACAGTTTGGAAGACTAACAGGCTACAGGTTTAATCTATCAAAAATTTTGCTTTTCCCCAACTAGCAAAATCCACTGACTACAGCAGCTTTCCATTCAAATTAAAACAACAGGCTTTCATCTACTTGGGTATAAATGTTACGTGATTATATAAGGACCTCTATGAACACAACTTTAAAGCTTTGTTAGAACGCACTAAACTGAACTTCCTTAAATGGTCAGCTCTCCCCATCACGTTAGTGGGCCGAGTAGATGATCCCGGTTCTACTAACTAAGTCATGGTTTAAACAATTGAACAGTCATATCACTAGTTTTATCTGGGGCACCTCCTCCCCACAGACTGAGATTGAAGATTGTTGAGATGCCCAAGAGTGCAGGGGACTGGGCCTGCCCAACTTCCTGTTTTATTACTGGGCAACTAATATCTCCAAGCTGAATTACTGGATCTCGATGCATGAAAGGAAGACCAATGTGGGCTACAATGGAACTCGAATCTAATCTGCTTCTTTCGCCAATCTCTATCCTAAGTAGCCCCCTGCCCATTAATTTAAATCTTCAAAACTTGTGACCGGTTAAAAATTCCCTTATAGATATGGTTCCAATTTAGGAAGCATTTTCACCTTAATCAGGCAATCGCGTTTCTTCCCCTGGTGCGAAACCACATCTTTCCCCCATCCCAAACACCAGACACCGCTTTCGAGGCATGGCACAGAAATGGGTTGGTGTTCTTCAAAGACCTTTTTGTAGCTGGCACATTTGCTTCTTTTGGTTTACTGTAGAAAGACAATAATATTCCTAAGAGGCACTCCCTCAGATATCTGCAGGTGTGCAGCTTTGCTAAGAAGCATTGATGTAGTCACAATCCAGCTACAGTGGGTCACATATTTTGGTTGTGCAGATCTCTGAACAGTTTCTGGACAAACATTTTTGAAGCTATATCTCATATATGTGGTGTCAACGTAGACTCTGATCCAGTAATAGCCATCTCATCCTCAGGTGAAGATTTTACTACTCTACAGTTACTCCATCTTATTATTTATTTATTTACTTATTTGACTTTCTTTTCTTTGGCCTTGTGAGGGTGGGTGGGTGGGTATGTTTGATTTGTTGTTATATGTTCACTGTTCTGTAATCTGAAAAAGGAATATAAATAAAGTTCTCAAAAAAAAAAGAATGTTGTTTTCTGCTCATTATTCTGTGGCTCTATCAAACTAGGAGTTAAAGATAAAATAAATACCTCCTTTAAAGCACTAAAACATTTTTTGATTGTCTATTTTCTGGTCAAAACACTGCACTGTTTCAGTCCAAAGCAGACTAAACAGGACTGCCATGTCTTGTGCTAAAATCCAAACCTCAGAAAACAAAACGAAAGCAAAATGAAAGCTGATATGTAGAAGTCTGCTTTTTACTGTTCATTATAAAGGCTGTTGTACCTAATTGCATGAAAGTAGAGATATGTCCCACGCTTGATTCCGCTCTGCAGAACAAAAAGATGTGAAACAATGTCTCTTTACAACAGTTTACTACATAATTCCATGTGTTCCTTTATACATTTGTTGTTAACAGTATTAATCTACAATGTAGAAAGTAGTAAAAGGTTTGTTTGTTTGTTTTTTGTTAAATGAGAAGGTGTGTCTACACTTTTGTCTAGTATCGTATATTTCAATTACTTTTGAATATTTTGTAATATTTTGTACAGTTCTAACTTAAAGGAACATACTAGTGGTAGTCCATATTTGAAATGGGAGCTACTGTAGTGTGTGTACAGCAGGTACTATTTAACTGCGTCCTACTTTGTAGTTTGGATAGAGGTATTGCAATAAATATAACATTTATTTTTAAGTGATTATGAGAGCATCCTGTCAACTAAAATGTGGTGGAGGAGGGAGACTGTAGGGAGGTTTAATAATTAACTACAAAACTGTGTTTGTTTGAGCCATCCATCCATCCATCCATCCATCCATCCATCCATCCATCCATCCATCCATCCAACCAAACCTCCTTAGACAGAGTTTCTGACACTACATCACCTGACCAGGTTGGGTCACACTCAAGTTAGATGTCAGCCCGGTGTAATACATACAGACAATAAAAGGTACCCTGATGCCAAGAGGCATAGAAAAACATCAGTATTAGATGACCAAGCAATGAGAACAGGCTGAATGTTCCAGTCAGGGTGTGTTCCTGTTGCTCAGTGTGTCAATTGTTCATTGTCCATGATTGTAGACATACAGGAATTTGAAATGCTATTTAAATTAGCTGAACATGAGCCTGATGTGTGTTGATTGGTTGTTTCACGAGCTATAAAATTTCTGAGCAGGAGCTGCTCCAAGATGCTCCAAGGATTTCTAATCAACTCTCAACAACCTTTACTGCTGCAGCACCCTTACAGGTCTGTTCATGTCATTTCATTTCTATAAAAATATATCTGCATATGAAAGAAAGAAAAAAGGCAGATTGCACTGGCTGAAATATAAACTTAGAACCCATCGGCTATCATCTGATTACAATTTATCTTTTTATTATCTTTTAAAAAGGTTAATGCAATTGATCTGCAAGATGTTTGAGTTTTACTTTGTTTTTTTACTTTTCTGTCCTGTACTGGAAAATTAAGCAGTTGAAAACTTGTTCTAGAGAACACACAATCTTTCAATAGCTTGTACAAAACTGAGGTGACATGTTAACTGTGTTCATGAAAAATTCTTGTGATTTTTAATGATGATATATTTGGATATCATTCCTTTGTCTCTGCAGCTAACTGTTCAGTTCCACCGTTTGGTTTTTAGAAGTCAAAATGAAGACACCTGCTCTGCTCTCTGTAGCCCTGCTGCTGCTGCTGGTTTCTGTGGTTCCAACTACAAGTAAGCTTCAGCCTCAGAGCAATTTTTATCAATTTCACAAAATGTTAAATTGGTCAAGAATTGTTTTATTCTTGAAGCGTCACACAGAGATAACAAGAATCCACCCTCAAAAGGTCACCAGTCTTCAATATTACAGATTGTTTTTCTATTCCCTCTTCCATATTTTATCTTCTGTGCTAACTTTGACTCCATTTTCCTCAGGTTCTGATTGCACTGACTTTGCTGTTCGGGTGACAAACACTGTAACAGACACTCCCAACAAGACCTACAGCACTTATGTGGCTTTCGGAGGAAACTTAATGGATGGACTGAGGAGACTTAATGACTCTAAGATTGGCTTTACGTAAGATCGGGACATCTACTGTTTCTTTTCTTTCAGCAACATCAACATTTTTGTCAAATTAAGCTTTTGATTCACTTTTACCAGTTTTAACAGTATGCCTACAGAGGGCAGCAAATGTTTTCTTGCTCCTCAGTTTGTGTTTCCATTGAGTATCATTACATGTATTTGGTGTTAGTCTGAGCTTTTCTTTGATTGTCAGATGACTTGCACAATTAGATCACACCTTTCTGATCATAGTAACTACCTGTACTCTAGGTCAGAAACAAACCATTCAAAGAGACAACTTCATGGACTTTATGAGTCCTGAGTGCAGCCTCAGACCATCATCTGTCTATTTTACCCTTTTGTATTTCTATTTTGAATCAGATGATGTCAGATTAACATAATTCCTGTATTAATTCACTTTTCATCTCTTATGATCAAAGAAAATGAAATCAGTTTAATAAGGTAGAAACATGTTGAAATATGACATGGTAAAAAACCGTGTGTCTCCACTGCTAGTCTGGCGTACAGTCCTCCGGTCAATGACCTCACTTGCCAGTGTGCCAGTAAACTTCTGACTTTGAAGAAAATAATAAAAAATGTCTAAAAATCCTTCTCTCATTATTCTGGCATAATCCTAACAGACCTAAAACAGGAAAAGTGATTGTCTGATTTCGTGTCAGACAGTGAGAAAAAAAAGCATATATGTCTTTTTATATAGTGTATGTAAACTTCTGGTTTCAACTGTAATTCCTAAAGTACTTACTGTTAATTACCATCCTATTGTTATTTCTGACCATGCCCCTCTTTTTTTAGACATTCAGTTTTCCTCACAACCCCGGTACCCAACACCTTGGAGGTTCAATACATTACTTCTTTCAGATGATAGGTTTAATAAATTCATTGCAGCTAAAATTGATGATTTTATTGCTATAAATAAAAATGACGCGGACCCAGTCTCATGCTCACTGCTCTGGGAAGCGTTAAAAGCATAACTACGGGGACAAATAATCTCGTACTCTGCCCATTTGAATAAGTCCCGTAAAGCCAAATTGCAAGAACTCTCTATTAATATCACTAAATTAGTATATAGTATATTCTGATCATAGTAACTACCTGTACTCTAGGTCAGAAACAAACCATTCAAAGAGACAACTTCATGGACTTTATGAGTCTTGAGTGCAGCCTCATATCATCATCTGTCTATTTTATCCTTTTGTATTTCTATTTTGAATCAGATGATGTCAGATTAACATGATTCCTGTATTAATTAACTTTTCATCTCTTTTGATCAAAGAAAATTAAATCAGTGTAGAAACATGTTGAAATAAAGTTTGAAGTTATCTCAGATGAGACCAGTCTTTAAAAACTCTTTTTCCTCTCATGACCTGGTTCATCAAGTTATCTCCTGTTGTCTTTGCAGTTTCACCTACACAGAGGATCCAGACTATGGCCTATCTCTGCAGAATGTCAACGGTTTGGCTGAAAATTCGACACAAAATACCTACTGGGAGCTGCTGGTCAAGAGTCAGCCAAGAGAACACCTGTCTGTCTTTTTACACTCGACATTCATTTAAACCAGTTTATGATCTTTTATCTTGATTTTCTTTGCAGATATTGGATGTTACATTCTGAATGCATATGACCTGATCATCCTGAAATATACCAAGTATTAAAAGTGTTCTGCCCTCTGGTGAAAGTTATGATCTGCCCTTTAATTTATCTCATTAATTCATGTTATGTTAAAAATGTTTAAAAAGAGAATACTATTTACATCTAAAAAAAAAGGGTGATAATATTACGTTGCTTACACCATTTTATAGTATGCTCTTATTTTGAAGGCGTCTAAGAGATACGCTAGGTATTATGGGACAGACGAGTTGTAAACAAACGAAGCTCCGACAAACGATGGAAGTTTTCCTAACGTCTTAATCTCTGTCTTGACACCCTCGTAAGCAATGGCTGTAAGTTTTGGTAATTCAGCACCTTAAAGCACAAGTTTGACTGTCTTACATGTATTTTCTGTTTAGAAGGAAAGTTCGTTTTTGTATATCTGTTTTGATAGCAGTAAATCACTTTGTTAGCATTAATGCTAATCGAGGAGCATTTCAGCCTATCGTTTTGGTTGTGTTAGTGTGCTAATAAGAGATATTTTCTCTCTTTTGTTTACAGTTTTACTCAGAGTCTTTCACCTGTCATGTTTTTGGAAAATAAAGGAGCAAGGCGCTCGCTTCCTGGCTCGTGAAAATTGAGTTTGGCTTGCTGTTTACCTATGTTTACATACTGGACGTATAACACATAGTGAGAACAGTACAGTAAAAAGCCAACCATCAGAGGGTGAAAAGGGAAAATACAAGACACAGCCATGGACTCTAACCATGAAGCCAGTGCGAGAGACAATATAGCTTCATCAGAAGTCAGCCTCAGCTGTTCAGCCTCCGCAAAGTCTTCGGTCAAGGCTGCATCCAAAGCTAGCTCTCAACGTTCATCTTCTTCAAAAGTCACCTCTCAGCGCTCATTTTCTACGAGGTCTTCTGTGATTGAGGCAGCAGCCAGAGCCAAAGCCTCAGCTGAAGCTGCGTTCGCTAAGGCAGCCTACGTTAAGAAACAGCAAGAAATTAAGAAGGAATCAGCCAGGCTAGACCTAGAAAAAGCCACACTACAAGCAGAAATAGAAGTCTTGGAGAGCGAGAAAGAAGCAGCAGCCGCTCGGGCTAAAGCTGAGATCCTAGAAGCAGCTGCAGCTATTGAAAATGACGACATTCACAGTGTGAGAAGCACAATCCCACCCCAAGTGGTCCAACAGAGAACGGAAGAGTATGTGCAAACACAGTTCAACACTCAAAGCTTAGCTCCCCCACACAACGGACTCTTACATCATGAGAAAAATCCCACTCTTAAGACATCGCCCATGGTTGCAGGAGAAACATCCACGTGCAACATCTTCACGCCCTCAGTGGTAAAGCATGCACACACGGCTCATCACATGCTCCCTCCAAGCTCACCAAACCGCCCATCAAAGCAAGATATAACCAACCACTCACCTTCTCCAAGCCCACCAGATAACCAGCAAAGACAGTACAATCAGCATTCCCCTCATCATGTTACTCTCCCACCAATGATAGACTTCGCCAAGTTCCTCGCAGAGAGTTGGTGACTACAGGTCTCTCAAAATTTGATGACACACCAGAAAGCTTCAGAGCATGGCAATCGTCATTTCTCAATGCAACACGGGACATAGGACTCACATACGGTGAACAGTTGGATCTCCTAGTCAAGTGGCTCGGCAAAGAGTCTTCTGAGCACATCAAGAGGATCCGCTGCTCATGCCACCAACCCCAAGCAGCCCTCGAATTGTCCTGGGACAGACTTGAAGAATGCTATGCTACACCAGAAATTGTGGAAAATGCCCTATTCAAGAGACTTGACAGTTTTCCCTGTCTATCTCATAGAGACAACACAAAACTAAGAGAACTCAGTGATCTTCTCTTGGAGCTCTTAGCAGCAAAAAATGAGGGATATCTTCCGGGTCTCGCCTATCTCGATACTCCTCGTGGGATAAAGCCTATAGTCGAGAAGCTGCCTGCAGGTCTAAAGGACAAGTGGCTTTTTGCCGGCTCTCATTACAAAGAAGAGCACAGAGTGACTTTCCCCCCTTTTTCATTCTTTGTTGACTTTGTCTATGGCCAGGCTAAAGCAAGAAACGACCCAAGCTTCATCCTGTCAAACAGCAGCCAGCCTCAAAACAAAGGTGAGAAAATCCCATTTAGACACAGTGGAAACAAAACTGTATCTGTGTATAAGACAGATTTCACTGCAACCACTGATACAAGCCCCAAAGACACAGATCTTTCGTTACTGCCCTATTCACAAGAAAACCCATCCTCTGGCTAAATGTAGAGCCTTTAGAATGAAAACATTGTTGGAACGAAGAAACATCCTAAAAGAACACAAACGCTGCTTCAAGTGCTGCTCCCCAAACCATTTGGCTAAGGATTGTCAAGCCACGCTGAAATGTAGTGAGTGCAAAAGTGAAAGACACTGCTCTGCAATGCACCCTGACACCTCTCAACCACGCTGTCCATCACCTAGGCCTGATTCAGATACAGCGTCACAAGATGGCAATCCAATCGAGGTGACATCACGGTGCACTGAGGTCTGTGGTCAAGCCAGCAACATACCTCGATCCTGTTCCAAGGTGTGTTTAGTGCGGGTCTTCCCTCGTGGTCAGCCAGAACACTCTGTCAAGATGTACGTTATCCTTGACGACCAAAGCAACCGTTCACTTGCTCGTTCTGAGTTCTTTCACCTGTTTGGGATTAAAGGCAGTCCGTCACCATATCTGATGAGGACATGTGTTCAACTGAGATGACTGGCAGGAGGGCAACAGGCTTCCAGATTGAGGCAGTAAATGGAGGTGTATGCTTGGATCTCCCACCTCTCATTGAATGCAACGAAATGATGACCAACAAATCTGAAATCCCAACACCAGAGGTCGCTCGCGCACATGCTCACTTAAAACACCTTGCCCCATACATTCCCAAGCTGGATCCCAATGCTCAAATGCTGATCTTACTGGGAAAAGACATGATACGGGTGCACAAAGTGAGACAGCAAGTGAATGGGCCCCACGATGCACCTTTTGCTCAACGCCTCGACTTAGGCTGGGTAGTTGCATTGCATTGACAACGCTCACAAGCCAAATGTAAGCGTCTTCAAGACTCATATTCTTCAAAATGGTCGCCCATCCCTCTTCACTCCTTGTCATAACAGCATCGATGTAAAGGAGAAACCAAGCTACGGCGGGGAACATAGAAATGGCCTCTCTACGTACATCAAAGCCTACACAAACTGAAGACCAGCTCGGGCTCAAGGTGTTTGAACGTACAGAGGACGACAACAAGCGTGCCATGTCCTTTGAGGATGAAACCTTTCTGAAAATCATGGAGGCAGAAGTCCATCAGGATGAAATGAACAATTGGTTTGCCCCCTTGCCATTTCGATCACCCCGTCTCCCACTCCCAAACAATAGGGAGCAAGCATTATCCCGTTTGAGTTCTTTAAAGCGCACCCTGAATAAGAACCCTGAGATGAAGCAGCAGTTCACCTCCTTCATGGAAAAGCTGTTTGAGAATAAGCATGCAGAGAGTGCACCATCTGTCAGTGAGAAACATGAATGCTGGTACCTGCCCACTTTCGGGATTTATCACCCCCAGAAGCCAGGACAAATACGAGTTGTGTTCGACTCAAGCCCAGCAACATGGCGTATCACTCAACTCAGTCTTGCTGACAGGTCCCGACCTAAATAATACTCTCCTGGGCGTACTGCTACGATTCAGGAAGGACGCCGTCGCAGTCAGTGCTGATATCCAGCAAATGTTTTATGGATTCCTAGTGAGACCTGACCACAGAGACTGTTTGAGATTCCTATGGCATAAAGACAATGACCTGTCCAAGGAAGTACAAGAGTATCGCATGCGTGTGCATGTCTTTGGCAATAGTCCATCCCCAGCGGTCGCGATCTATTGCCTCCGGAGAGCAGCTCAAAAAGGTGAGCCAAAGTTTGGAACAGACACAAGACAGTTTGTTGAAAGACATTTCTATGTGGATGATGGACTGATATCACTTCCCACAGAGTCCACAGTCATAGTCATAGATCTGCTGAAACGTACTCGTGCATCACTTGCAGAGTCGAACCTGAAACTTCACAAAATCGCATCGAACAGTGTTGCTGTGATGCAAGCCTTCGAACCTGAAGAACTGGCTACAGGCATCAGGGACTTAGGTCTTGACAACGAAACTCTGCCAACCCAAAGGAGCCTGGGCTTATGCTGGGACATAAAAACAGAGACCTTCACTTTCAAAGTAGCTGTCGCCGACAAGCCATACACCCGTCGAGGGGTGCTTTCTATCATCAACAGCATCTTTGATCCCTTAGGACTTGCAGCACCAGTGACAGTCAGGGGCAGATCGTTGTTGCGACAGCTCTCCATTGGAGTTCGAGACTGGGATGCTCCTCTTCCTGATGAGAGAATGAGCCAATGGGAGACTTGGAAAGCATCACTCCAGGAGCTAAGCAGTCTTCACGTACCTCGCTGCTATGTACCAACATCACTCTCAGCATCCACGTACACTGAGCTATGTGTCTTCTCTGACGCATCAAACTGGGCCATAGGCGCAGTAGCGTACTTACGAGCTGTCACCGAAGAAGGTCACTGTGAAGTTGGATTTGTGCTTGGGAAAGCAAAACTTGCACCCCAGCCAGAGCCCACAATTCCGCGCCTGGAACTGTGCGGAGCTGTTTTGGTGGTCGAGATGGCAGAGCTCATCTTAGATGAAATGGATCACAAACCAAATGTTGTGAGGTTCTACTGTGACAGCCGAGTCGTTCTTGGTTACATCTACAATGACTCAAAGCGCTTTTTTGTGTATGTGCATAATCGTGTGCACCGGATTCGCCAGACAACATCTCCTGAGCAGTGGAACTATGTCTCCTCAGAGCAAAACCCAGCAGATCTGGCCACCAGATCTGTACCTGCATCGCAGATCATGGACACTATGTGGTTCAAGGGACCTGACTTCCTTTACAAACCTCCGAAACCTGAAGTGCATGAAAACTTTGAACTTGTAGACCCAGAAGTGGATGTGGAAGTGAGACCACAAGTAATTTCTCTTGCTACACACACTGAAAGCAAGAAACTTACTTCAGAGCGTTTCCAGCGCTTTTCAACATGGAATTCTCTACTGCGAGCTGTGTCCTTGTTGATTCACCAAGCACGCTCTCACAGGTTAGCTGGCTCCAGCGATGCAACACAGCACACATGCAAAGGGTGGCATCAATGCGGCAAGCCTTACACTCCTGAAGAACTCGCAGCTGCCAAGAGGCTCATCCTTGAGACTGTTCAAAGAGATGCATTTCCTGATGAGTATAGTGCCCTGAAAGAAACAAAAGAAATCCCTAGTTCAAGCTCACTCCTGAACTTAGATCCATACATAAGTGACGGGCTGTTGAGGGTCGGAGGACGTCTCAGACATGCCTCTCTTGAGTCAGAGATTAAAAATCCCATCCTCCTCCCTAAGCAAAACCATGTAACTAAGTTGCTTGCAAGACATTATCACAACGAAGTGAGACACCAGGGTAGGCAGTTCACAGAGGGAGCTATTAGAGCAGCGGGACTGTGGATCATCGCCGGAAAGAGGCTAATTGGATCTATACTCCATCACTGTGTAACATGCCGCAAGCTCAGAGGGAAGGTAGAAGTCCAAAAAATGGCTGACCTACCTCCAGAACGACTTGACACATCTCCACCCTTCTCTTATGTTGGGTTGGATGTATTTGGACCGTGGACAGTTGTCACCCGCGCACGAGGCGGTGCAGCTCAAAGCAAAAGGTGGGCGGTTATGTTCACTTGTATGAGTACCAGAGGTGTACACATTGAAATCATTGAGTCTCTGGATACCAGCAGCTGCATAAATGCATTGCGAAGATTCTTTGCAGCTAGAGGCCCAGCAAAACAGCTCCGGTCAGACAGGGGCACCAACTTCCTTGCTGCCAGTTCAGAACTAGGCATGAGATCACCTGATGAAAAGCAGTTGAACATCTTGAAGTATCTCCATAGCAGCGGCTGCACATGGGAGTTCAACCCGCCTCACGCCTCTCACATGGGAGGAGTATGGGAGAGGATGATAGGTGTAACACGCAAGATCTTTGACTCCATGCTTTTGCAGAACAAACACACTCATCTGACTCATGACGTACTTTGTACATTGATGGCAGAGGTCATCAATAATCAACGCCAGACCCTTGGCCCCAATCTCATCGGACCCCTCCTCACCGTTCCTGCTTTCCCCAGCAATGCTTTTGACTCAGAAACCAGGCTTACCTGCTCCACCAGGAAAGTTCACTGGAAAAGACCTCTTGAAATGCCAGTGGAGGCGAGTACAAGCACTCGCTAATGAATTCTGGAGCCGCTGGAGAAACGAATACATCAGCACCCTTCACTCAAGGCGCAAGTGGCACAAGACACGTCGCAACCTACAACCGGGGGATGTTGTGCTGTTTAAACAAAGCCAAGCACCAAGGAACGAATGGCCAATGGCTCTGGTCACATCCACTTTTCCAAGTAGAGATGGAAAGGTTCGCAAGGTTGAAGTGAGGACATCTTTTCAGGGCACCCTCAAAACTTACCTGAGGCCCATCTCTGATGTCATCATTCTCTTGGAGACAACCTGAGTATAAATATATGGACAGTGGCATCAGTTAATGCCAGACGGGGAGTGTTCTGCCCTCTGGTGAAAGTTATGATCTGCCCTTTAATTTATCTCATTAATTCATGTTATGTTAAAAATGTTTAAAAAGAGAATACTATTTACATCTAAAAAGGGTGATAATATTACGTTGCTTACACCATTTTATAGTATGCTCTTATTTTGAAGGCGTCTAAGAGATACGCTAGGTATTATGGGACAGACGAGTTGTAAACAAACGAAGCTCCGACAAACGATGGAAGTTTTCCTAACGTCTTAATCTCTGTCTTGACACCCTCGTAAGCAATGGCTGTAAGTTTTGTAATTCAGCACCTTAAAGCACAAGTTTGACTGTCTTACATGTATTTTCTGTTTAGAAGAAAAGTTCGTTTTTGTATATCTGTTTTGATAGCAGTAAATCACTTTGTTAGCATTAATGCTAATCGAGGAGCATTTTAGCCTATCGTTTTGGTTGTGTTAGTGTGCTAATAAGAGATATTTTCTCTCTTTTGTTTACAGTTTTACTCAGAGTCTTTCACCTGTCATGTTTTTGGAAAATAAAGGAGCAAGGCGCTCTTCCTGGCTCGTGAAAATTGAGTTTGGCTTGCTGTTTACCTATGTTTACATACTGGACGTATAACACATAGTGAGAACAGTACAAAAAGAACAACAGCAATTGAACATTATAATGGGATAACTAGGATTATATGGGAATATCAATCAACTAAAATCTATTTATATTTATTGTTCACTAAGAAATAACATCTGAATACATGACTCTTGCTGTACTACGTGCACATAGAGTAATTGATGATTACTTAATTAATGCTATTGACAAGGAAAGAGTTGACATGACATGACTTTGTTCTGATGGGAATCTACCTTCATCTGATATTTCCTGTTTTGTTACCTGATACTTTTGTCTTCTCATAATTTGGTCTGCTAGATTACATACTACTGTTATACATTTGAGAATGTTTTGTGTGAATCTTCCTGAAATAAAAGAGCTAAAATAAATACATCCATCCAGAATCAAATCTGTGTTCAGCAAAATGAATTGATTTGTGTTATAATGATGTTACATTAATGGTTGATTAAAACAGGGTTGTTACTGCAAAGATGAACATATTGAAAATGCATACACACTCACTACAATTAGCTGATAATAAACCTGACCAGCCACAATCAGTACTCAATACACAACCATAATCAAACCATTAACTAACAGTAGTCATCGTCACACAACCTTATCATACTCAGTGTTTCTGTAGTGTTGACAAAACCCTTACATGAAACTAAAGCTCCCTGTGCTGTCCGGGGGAAAACGTGACAATTTTTTCTATCCTTAAGGCGTATTTGAAGTTTAGCTAACTGATTGGTTTCCTCCTCAATATCATTGGCATGTCATCAGCATAACAATCAAAGTTAATGGAGTGATGTTACCTAAAGGAAGCATATATAAGCTGAATAGAAGTGGTCCAAGCACACCTTGTAGAACTCGATGACTGACTTTGGTGTACATGGAGGATTCATCATTGACATGAACAAACTGAAATCGATCTAATGAATAAGACTTAAACCAGCTTAGTGCCGTTTCTTTAATACCAATTAAATGTTCAAGTCTCTGTAAAAGAATTTGATGGTCAATGGTGTCAAATGTGGCAACAAGATCTAATTAGACAAGTACTGTACAGATGCCATTGTCTGATGCCATGAGGAAGTCATTTGTAACTTTGACTAGTGCTGTCTCTGTTCTATGATGCACTCTAAATCCTGACTGAAAATCCTCAAATAAACTGTTCTTATGGAGAAAGTCACACAACTGATTGGCTACAGATTTCTCAAGTATCTTAGAGAGAAAGGGAAGGTTAGATATCGGTCTGTAATTGGCTAAAACCTCTGGATCTGAGTGGCCTTTTTAAGAAGTTTTAATTACAGCTACTTAGACCTAAAGGAATAGATGGCTCAGTAGAGCTGTGGCTCTCCATCAGCCTGGCTACAGTGCTGAAAAGAAACCTGGGGTTGTTCTTATTTTCCTCTATTAATGAAGAGTAATAGGCTGCTCTGGCATTACAGAGAGCCTTCCTGCATGTTTTAAGACTATCTTGACAGACTTAAACAAGATTCTTCCAATGTAGTAGCACGCTATTTGCATTCAGATTTTCGCACCTACCACAGTGTGTCAAGTAAGTTGAGATCCCTGAGCCGCTAACAAGGTTAAAGAATTAATGTTAACATCTTGAGGAATGGACTGGGGTTAAAAGGGTTTTTTGTGGGCAAGTTTTTCCTCACTCGAACTGAGGGTCTAAGGACAGAGGGTGTCACTCCCTGTACAGATTGTAAAGCCCTCCGAGGCAAATGTACTTTGTGACTTTGGGCTATACAAATAAAATTTGATTTGATTTGATTTGATTTGATTTGACTGTAAAAGATTTTTCACAGTCCGGCCTTGCAAACGGGGAAGTGAAACCTCCCCGGCAGAGGGACTGAGAATTGGGGAACTAAGGGACTTTCCATCATTGCCAGAAATGGCATAAACCTTTGGACATTTATGGACTCTCCTCCTGAGTATGTAAGTAATACACAAAGATAAAAATGAGCTAAGCTAAGGATGTGATCAATAATGATTCTGTATTAAACCACATAGAAATGTGATGTTGAAATAAGTGTAACCATGGAAAGAATGTGATTGTAACTGAAAGTTTTGGTCTAATAATATAATGAAATCATTGCAATAAATTTGTAGGTATGGTGAAACAGTATTAAGAATAATCATGCTGAGAGGTTGAGCAACGGAACTTGAGTTACCAAACCGGAGAAGAGCAGTTGAGAAGGGAAAGGGTGGGACGAGACAAACAGGATGCACCGGGATGAAAGGGGAGGATGATGGACTATGTAATGGATGATTCATTGCCGCCTGACATGGATGAAATCAGGCAATCAGGGAGTATAAAAGATACCGCACATCAAGGATCGTGGTTATCCTCGTTGACCTCGGCCGGCGCACTAGTCCTAGACGTGCTGAACGATCGACCACATCGGAGCATCGAGTCTTCGGACTTAGTCTCACAGTTTTAGAGATGGAATAGACGAACAGCCTGACATCGCGAGAGGAGAGAATCCAACTACCTACAGCTGACAAGAAGAGTGCCGCGCCCAGGAGGATTAACCATCCCCGGTTGGCTGTGGGTCTTTTCATCGGGCCATCAGGGACTCCCCCGGTTTGTCCTGCTTTTACCAAGACTGTATACTTTGAGGACCTTTCTGGGCTTTGGACAAAGCCAGGAGTTTTCAGCAGCATCTGACAGTCACGCAGTTGTGGAAGGATTGAATCGACTGATCACCACTTCACCCTTTCAACCACTCAGCGACAGCCTCTGAATCAGGTTTTTGATTTACATTATTTTAGGAAAGGTAAATTTTGGATAATAGGACTAATCAGTTTCTAATGAATTCAGCTGTATGCTTGTCCTTGCCAATCTATGCAATAAATACCTTTACCACCTGTACAGGGGCGACTCGGGATCTGACAAGTGCTAACCTCCTTTGTTTAACTATCTTCTTTTTCAGAGGTGCGATAGAGTCGAGAGTTGTTCGTAATGAGCCTGCAATACTATCAACAAGATTATCTATTTTGAAAGGGCTAAACGTAGCAAACAACTCCTTTGTTACATTAAGACACGGGATTGAATTAAATACTATTAAATAAAAATGCAAGTCCTGTGTTTGTTTGAGCCATCCATCCACTCCAATCACCCAACCAAACCTCCTTACACAGTCTTTACACTACATCACCTAAATGTACTTGGGTCACAGTGGAGTTAGATGTCAGCCCGGTGCATCACATACAGACAATAACAGGTAGTACCTCGATGCCAAGAGGCGTGGAAAAACATCATTATTAGATGACCAAGGAATAAGAACATTCAAGAGGCGTGGAAAAACATACAGACAATAAAAGCACAGCATTGTTTTTACACTGACCACTATAAATTACGATCAAGATACATAAACTGTAGAATTTAAAACTTGGCAGGACATTTTGTCAAAGTTGTAAATGATTCCTTCTGCTCCATTCAGTCATTAGAAATAGAAAGCATGCTCTTCAACAGGGACAAAATTTGTTTGCTACCATAGAGCTTGGCAGCACTTCTGTAAGATAAAAGTATTACAAGGTGTCTCTGACTTTAAAAGAACAAACAGTCTTAGAGCTTAACAGTCTAACTTTGTTTCCTGGTGTGGAGGACAGAAACAATAGAGATTTTTCAAACTTAAAATTACCAGTTCAGACAGTCTTAAATATTCACTATTTTTATATTTCTTACAAGAACAGGCAACAATGAAAACACTGCCACATTGTGGATGCTTCAGTGTTCTCTACAACAATCATTTAAAATCATGAAATCTTTGACACAAAATTCAAAAAGGCAAGTCTTGTGTTTGTTTTCATCCACCCCAATCACCCAACCAAACCTCCTTACACTGTCCTTACAGACAATAAAAGGTACCTCAATGGCAAGAGGCATGGAAAAACATCAGTATCAGATGACCAAGGAATGAGAACAGGCTGAATGTTCCAGAGCCATTCATCCAACCAAACCTCCTTAGACAAAGTTTCTGACTTAACACTACATCACCTGACCAGGTTGGATCACACTCAAGTTAGATGTCAGCCCAGTGTATTACATACAGACAATAAAAGGTACCCTGATGCCAAGAGGCGTGGAAAAACATGAGAACAAACTGAATGTTCCAGTCAAGGTGTGTTCCTGTTGCTCAGTGTGTCAATTGTTCATTGTCCATGATTGTAGACATACAGGAATTTGAAATGCTATTTAAATTAGCTGAATATGAGCCTGATGTGTGTTGATTGGTTGTTTCACAAGCTATAAAATCGCTGAGCAGGAGCTGCTCCAAGAATAAGGATTTCTAATCAACTCTCAACAACCTGAACTTCTGCAGCACCCTTACAGGTCTGTTCATGTCATTTCATTTCTATAAAAATATATCTGCATGTGAATGTTAAATCTGTAGGCAAGGGACCAAGATTTGTGCATCAAAGCTTTCTGGATTCCGTTTGTAGTCAGAGGTAAACAGTCCGTGTGGAGAGAGAAAAGGCAGCTTACATTGGCTGAAATATAATCTTAGAACCCATCAGCTATCATCTGATGACAATTTATCTTTATTATTA
>JAAROE010000962.1:0-12128 GCA_036365135.1 Miichthys miiuy
GAGAGAGCTCAGTGTACCAGAGAGTATGTGCTCAACATTTCAGTGCCACACGCTCCGCAGCCATTTCCCGAACCACGGCCTTCACAAGAACCACCCAGCCGTCCTCAGCCACCAACAAGTCCTCAGCGCCCTCTTCAGCCATGCCCTCATGGAGCAAATGACGCACAGCCGAAAGGAAACAATGACATCAACCAACTGGTCAGCCCAACATCAGTTCGCCCTCCAGCAGTTCGCCCTGCACCAACTCATCCAACACCAGCTCGCAACCCCCCCAAGTCCCCTTTCTTATGAACGGAAGTCTACACCAGGGGCACCCGCTCCAATGCCTGACTTCACCACCTACCTGATAAGGAGAGAAATGGTCAGCTCAGGACTGATCCAATTCGACGACCGTCCAGAGAACTACTGGGCATGGAAAACATCTTTCCAGAGCATCACACGACCTCAACCTAACGCATCAAGAAGAACTCGACCTCCTTGTCAAATGGCTCAGCCCAGAGTCATCCACACAGGCCAAGCGCATCAGGTCAGTCCACGTAACCAGTCCAGCAAAGGCAGTCGACATCATCTGGGAGCGCCTTGAGGACTGCTACAGCTGCCCTGAGGTAATTGAGCACGCTCTGCTGAAGAGGCTTGAAGATTTCCCCACATCTCAAACAAAGACCCTTACCAGCTGAGAGTGGAGCAGTCTCACACCTGGACTTGCATACTTCGACACTGCTCGGGGTGTAAACCCCATAGTGAAAAAATTCCCTACAACCTTCAAGAAAAATGGGTCACACAAGGCTCCAGGTACAAAGAACAGTACAGGGTAGCCTTTCCACCCTTCTGCTTTTTTGTGCAGTTCATCTGCAATCAAGCTAAGACTAGAAATTACCCAAGTTTTGTCTTCCCTTTGTCCAGCTGTGCAAACAGCATCAAGGCAGACAGGACAGGCAAGGTAAGCAATAAACCATCTGTCTTTGTGAAGAAGACTGAGGTGTCATTAGCTCAAAACTCCCACGTCAGCCATCCAGAGAAATCAGCTCATAAGCCAGACAAGCACTGCCCTATCCATAACAACCCCCATCCCCTCTTTAAATGCCTCGCCTTTAGGAACAAACTACTGCATGAGCGCAAAGTCTTTCTGAAGGAAAACTTCATCTGCTACTGGTGCTGTGCCTCCACCAAACATGTTGCAAAGGACAGCAAAATGTCTGTGAAATGCAGTGTGACAGCAAAAAGCATGTGTCTGCCTTGCACCCTGGGCCCACCCCCTCGCTGCCCGAAGAGACCAAAGGCGACCCAGAACAGCATGAAGAGCAGCTCGGCATCACCGCCAAATGCACGAAATATGCAGCACTTCTTCTCAGCCCAGGTCATGCTCCAAAATGTGCCTGGTGAAAGATTTCCCCACAAGTCATCGTGAAAAAGCCCAACGTGTATATGTAGTGTTGGATGACCAGAGCAACCACTTGCTTGTCAAGACACAGTTCTTCAACCTGTTTGGCATCAAAAGCAACCCCTCTCCCTACACTCTGAGGACGTGCTCAGGCACAGTTGAGACGGCGGGGACAAAGGCCTGCAACTTCACAGTGGAGTCACTTCCCGACACCTGAGATAGCCCAGCACTTCCCTCACCTCGCTCCAGTGGCCGACAAGATTCCACCCTCAGATCCAGATGCTCAAATCCTTCTTCTCCTGGGGAGAGACATCTTAAGCGTGCACAAGGTACGTGAGCAGTACAACGGGCCCCACAACACACCCTATGCACAGCACTTAGATTTGGGCTGGGTTATTTTTTTATTATTATTATTTTTCTTTCTGAGCTCTCGCCGGAGGCAGTCGCATTTTTTCTCTCTCCCTTATCTTGCTGATTGTGCCTCACTGTGCCTCTTGTCTCGTCTCTACTTCCACTCTTTCTACTTCCACTCTTTCTGTGGTGAAGTCTCTCAAATCCTAAATTATGGAATTGATCAGCTGGTCCCTCAACGCTATTGATACTATTTTTTCACGAAGGAAGGCTGGTCCAGGAGAACCGACATGTCCTGACGGGACTTTTGCTGCTGGGTACGCGATGGACTCTTGGAGCAAGTGGAACGTAGTCTGCCTGGGAGCTCTGTCCCTAGAAGACATCGAGGATGTCTACATATTTGGATCCTTGATAGCAGGTGTCCTAATGATTGGCATCGGAATGGCCCTGACCTATCGGAAAATTGGGAAGCTGGCAGCCAATAAAGAATCCCCCAAGCTGTCGGCTGTCATCACACACCATTGTGGAGCCGTTGCTGACCAGGTAAAAGGGCTACATCAGAAGGATGCCATTCCGTTCACCAAGGAGACAGCTGCCAAACAATAAAGAACAGGCTGCACAGAGTGTGTCTTCCTTGCAGCGCACCTTTCAGAGGAAAGCAGGTATGAAAGAACACTTTTGAATTCATGCAAAAGGTAATACAAAACCAGCAAGCTGGCGAAGCAGAGCACGGCACAGACGCCAAGGAGTTTGTGCTATGCAACTTTTATTTTGACGACGGGATCACCTCCGTAGCTAGTGAGGAAATAGCCATAGACCTGCTGAAAAGAACGCAGAGAATGCTGTCAACAGCGAACCTGAATCTTCACAAAATGGCATCCAACAGCACCGCTGTAATGGAGGCCTTCCTCCCTGAGGACAGAGCCAACAAACTCAAAGACCTTGATCTGAGCTCTGATCCTCTACCCCTGCAGCGAAGTCTTGGCATTAGCTGGGACTTGAAAAGCGACTGCTTCACCTTCAGGGTGTCAAGGGGCACCCGACCATTCACGTGACGAGGGACGCTGTCGACGGTCAACAGCCTGTATGATCCTCTAGGACTCGTCTCTCCCATCACAACACAAGGAAAAGCTCTCGTAAAAGACTTCACCTCTCTGCAACAGGGCTGGGACGACCCTCTCCCTGCAGAAAAGAGGGCTCAGTGGGAAACATGGACCACGTCACTTGTGGACCTTGAACACCTCCACATTCCACGGCCATATGTGCCAGTATCACTCTCGCAGGCCCAAGACATAGAGCTGTGCGTCTTTTCAGATGCTTCTGTTCTGGCCATAGCTACTGTGGCGTATCTGCGAGTCACAGACTCAGAAGCACAGTGTCATATGGGGTTTGTGATGAGTAAGTCTAAGCTAGCCCCTTTCCCTGCTCACACTATCCCACGCCTGGAACTGTGTGCCTCTGTGCTTGCCGTTGAGCTCATGGAGTTTATAAAGGAGGAGATGGACACAGCACTGCATGTGAAGTTCTACACTGACAGCCGCGTGGTCCTGGGCTACATCCACAACACAACCAGGAGGTTTCACATGTATGTAGCAAACAGAGTTACACCCACCTCACCTGACCAGTGGCATTATGTCCGGACTGACCAAAACCCAGCTGACCATGCCACCAGGACTATGCCGCCAGCTCACTTGCTACTCACCAAGTGGTTCGCTTTAAATTAACAGGCCTCAGATGCAGCATTCTGAAACTTTGTTATCAGGCTTTGTCTGTTTAATATTGCTGTTGCTTGCCGTTAAGTTTGTGAATGTGTGGTATGGTGTTACTAAAGCAGACCTTAATACTGATGCATTACTCCGACGAGCACAGTACATTTACTGTATATTGTGAGAATAACACAAGTAAATATTTTCTTTTGCTTACTATGTGTCATACTCTTTAATATACAGTAATACCTATAAGTTATAGGTAGCAGGGGCCTCTGTAGACCTCAATGACAGACATTCAATTGTTGAAACAGTTATTGTGCAATGTGTATCACTGCAATACTCTAAATTGAATTTTCTTTAAAGCACATACTTAAAAAAGTAAAAACCAACATCAACACCAGTGCAACACCACCATTTAAATATAATTAGATATACTTAAGTGGTCACTGATGAATGCGTCAACAATCAACTCTATCCAGGCACTCTACTTCAGACCAAAGCAATCGATCAGACTAGATTAGTCCCCTCCCACTGACTTGATGGGCGAGTTTGACAGTTTGACAATTCATGAAGCACTGCAACACAGGATCATGAAATGGAAATGGAAATCATGAAATGGAAATAGTGAAATAATTATATATGGGTTTTTTTACATAAAATGAATCGGTATTTTAATGAATTAATGACACATTTAATAACACATTTATGTATTTAATTAAAAAATATTAATTAATGACACATTTAAGTAATTATTTAATGGTGTATTTATTTATTTAATTTTGGCACTTTTAGTCCTCCATACACTGACGGCAGAGCCAGGGAACAGGCATGAGGGAATCAGGAGTGTAGCGCCACATTATGTAATAACGCCCCATTATGTAATAATGTAATAACGCCGCATTTTCTAATAAGTTGTTACATATTGCATCAGTAATTACAAAATGCGAGTGTTGCACTTTTTTTCAAGAAAATGTAATAACTTGGTGCATTATGTAATAAAGCAGGCAGGCTAAAGTGAAACGTCAAAGGTCAGACTTACTATTTAATAAGAAGAAGCTCTGCAAAACATTGCACAATTATAAATGGCAGATCGACAGACTGGAGGGACTTCTGGAGCTTAGGGAGAAGGAGTTTAAAACTGAGTTTAAGAACAGTTACGAGACCATTTCGCCGTTGAGGCACAGGTCTCCTCCCTCGAGAAACAGCTCCAATCTAAAAATGAGGACATAGACAGAATCCAGCTCCTGAGAAAGCAGGAAAATGATGTAATGACCGCAAGGCTGGAGTCAGAAAAGAAAAAGGTCCAGGAGAGTGCTGTGCTGCAGAATGACTTGCAGCAGAAGTTGAAAAGGATAGAACAACAACTCCTCCAGAAGGACAAAGAGATCCTGGATTTTCAGAGGAACAACCATGATCTCTCTCACAAGCTCACAGAGGTTAGTGCTGAATTTCAAAGCATCAACGCTTGGCAGACCAAATACAACGCTCTGCAGGAGAAATTCACAGAGGAGATGGCCACTAAACAACAGAGCTGTGAGGCCACCAAAGAACAGTTGGTGGAGGAGAGGAAGAAACTGGAGGAGCTCCACCTGAAAATGAAAAATGAAAAGACAGAAAAAGACAAAAAAGAGCAGGAAATGAAAAATAAGGACGAATAAGAGATTGATCGACTCTCCCAGAAGCTCACAGAGGCAACTAGTGAGCTGAGGAGCTGCAGAGTTGAATTTCTCCAGACCTACAAAGCTTGGCTGGGAGAATACAACGCCCTGGAGAAGAAATTCAAAGAGCAGTTGGTCCAAAAACAACAGGCCTCGGAGAAGACATCTAAACCAGTCACATCAGGGACACAAACGGAGGAGAAGAAGAAGAAGGGATTTCTGAGCTGGATCCACAAAAAGAAAAGGTGTGACAGCCAAACTGAGGGGGAGGAGGTTCATTGTTGTTCGACTCAGGTCACAACAGTAGCTTCCTCTTCCTGCCCCTTCATCCTCTATCTTCCCTCCATCCCACTGTTCCTCCCTCCATTCCTCCTCTTTCCACCATCAAGAAACACCAGCATCTTGTTTCCGTGTGAAGTTCTCCATGTGTCCTCGTGGGTTTTCTCCTGGTGCTCAGGTTTCCCCACAAAGACATTAAATGTTCTATCAAAAAAAAAAAAAAAAAAACCAAAAAACAACCCCCAAAAACTTGATAAAAAAATCAAATATAACTTCACTCATATTTCTGCATTGTATTAATATAGATATTCTATAACTGGAAGAAAGTATGATGACTAAGATGTGCTGCTGTCTGTCATAAAATATCACTTTTAAAAAATTTTTAAAGATATAAAATTTAACATTTCTTCATTAGCATGTCTAGATATTTTTTTGAGTTGTGCACTTGTATGAAGACAAAAGCTTGTATATATGTGTGTGTGGCCTACAGTCTATATGTTACACAATACTGACACCAAGAAATGAAAAGTGGACAGAAAGCATGTACATGACTATCACCATTTTTGTCTTAACACAGTTCTGCATTATCTTTGTTGTTTTCTCTTTGTGATTGTAAGAACATGTGTGATGAATATTGCCATCCAACACAGAGTTAATCTGTATACGAAATACTGGAGAAATGTAAGAAAATAGAAAAACAACTAGGCTAACATTTTATCTAAAGTTACACATATTCACCATTAGCTAGTTGGTGGAAAAACTGTGATGCTAAAAAGCTGTGTGTAGATATAATAAAGTCAAATTGCTTATTACAGCATGCATAAGGTTATTGTATGGCTATCTACATGCTTGGATGTATTATGTAGAGCTGCAATATTTAGGGACTACAAATACCATAAGGCATTTGGAAGGCTCAGGGTTCTCAATGTCAGCAGACTGTCAGAATATAAAGAATATATAAGGAGACAATGAGAACTCAAAAATAGGACAAGTAAAGTAGAAAACTCAGTCAAGATAAATAATATAGGATTTCTTGACTTTATGGTTAGATGTGAACATCAGTGTCATTCTCATATCTGTACACTGAATACAAAGCCAGCAGGCTGTAAAGTACGACAAAACAAATAAAAAATGCTGCATGTTGTTACAGATAGAGACTGAACAATACAACTATAGACTCTCAAGCAACAAAATGAAAATGAACTGAAAATATGACTCATAAAGTGACATAAAGAATGTTGGCCTCATTTTATAGAAATAATCTGAACATGATGAGACAAGAGTGCCAGAATTACAATCTGCACCACTAATAGGACACTTACTAGAAATGAAAGCATTTCCCCAAAAGATAAAAAAGATTCCATCATGACCAAGCAGCACAATTCTGGTGGGGAAAAATATATCATCTGATATCAAATATCAAGAAACATCTGCCCAGCTTAACAAGAATGAGATTGTTTATTCAAGCCTGACAGCAGCCAGGTGTCATTCCTCTCCAACGTGTTATTTCAAAGGACTAATTACAGACAAATTAGGTCTTTGTCACTTGTTAGACTCAGTCATGTCTGCACGTTTCCTCCAGGCCACAGCAGCAGAATAACCTTGATTCTCTTCACAGAACAATAGGTTAATAAGGTAACAACTTTTTTAAGAAGAAATAAACAAATAAAACTCCACCATGTGTAATGTCTCACCATCATGTAGATCTGTTATCATGACTGTGTATGTTACACTGTGGAAACGTTAAAACTACAGACCTGTAGCTAAAAATTGGAACATGCATAGAAAAAGTTACGTTTTTTTTTTTTTTTGCAGTTTAAAATTCAAGGTTTAATCAGTCCAACCAAAAGAACCATGTATATCCTACACAGCACTGTAGGTGGAAGATTTTGCACTACATCACCCCCAAATAAGGTTGAAGTGGTGACATTTTAGCTTGATCATTAAGTTCAAGTCAAGGAATTGCAACCAGATATCGATCAAACCATCCCCAAAAGATGTCTTATATCATAAAGAAACTCAGAAAACTGACTGTTGTTAGGATGGTAATGTAGCAACTGGACTTTAAAAAGCAGGAGGCTTGAGGCAGAGGTTAGAGGCAGACCAACCAGTGATCAACCACAACAACACAGATGTGACAGAGTTCTGCTTTCTCGCGTCGCAGGATTTCATGGATTATGTCAACACATATTGGGGATTGGTCGATCAAGCTAGCTGCTGATACTGCAAATACTATTGATATTATTATCACTATTACAATTATTAGTCATATTTCCATGTTGTAGTCACAGTTATCGTTATTATTATTATTGCTGCTGTGCATCTTTCTCCCTCTCTAAACTCGGCTGCAGCAGATGGCCGCCCACCATTATCTGGGTTTTGTTCGAAGTTTCTGCCTCCTAAAATAAGTTTTTCCTTGAGAGACAAGAGGTGGAGAATGTGGGGGGGGGCACAGAGAATAGCATGTATCTATACATTGTGTGGTGTTGTAGAGTTTTGTCTGAACATGCCAGGCTCACGTTAGCAGCACATTCAGTTTCTGAGATATGCGGTCCTTGTTGACAAGTCGTGGCTTGTTGCCATGTTTGTTACATCCCCAAAAACTCTGAGGAATTCAACCGTCTCCAACTTCCACAGGATGTGTAACAGCAAACACACGTGAACACACACCTTACATGTCAACACACACACACAATTATTGACCCGTTTTAAGATCTATAACACCAGATACTCGATTTCATTTCAGTTTAAAGGTCCAGTGTGTCAGATTTAGGGGGATCTATTTGCAGAATATTCATAACTCAGTTTTAATTTATGAATAATCACCTTAAAATAAGAATTATGTTTTTGTTACTTTAGAGTAAACTTTTTCTCTTTTTTTCTTTCTCTTTCATCTCCAGATGCAGACCCAGTCCTCTATGTTGAACTGCCATGTTTCTACAGTAGCCCAGGGCGGACAAACTAAACACTGACTTTTTTGGGCTGGGAGTTTCACGGTCACCATAAGAGAAGAGTGAAATGGGGGTTATAAATCCTACACACTGGACCTTTAATCAAAAGTATTTTTCAAAAAAATCAAATAGATTTATCCCAAATAAACCTCCAAAATTACGACGCTAGCTATTACAAGCTGTGTCTTACAAGCTACAGTCATGATCATCCTCAGCAGATGAAGAATGCTTTTTTGAAGTTTGAAGAAACCAACACAGCAAATGAGATGTGACTGAAAGCTGTGGAAATAAAATTTGAACTTTACGGTAAGGTAAGGTCAAGAATTAATTTGTATCTGTTAAAATTGCCATTACACCAATAAGGCTTTAACATTTCATCATTTTAATATATAACTACATTTTTTTTTTTTTACAGATATGATAAATGCTGTATATAATTATACTAATAAGTGTGAAATGAGCCTTCAGGGTTAACAGGTTATAGAAATGTGGGTTACATAAACATAAGCCTACAACTGTCACCTGCGATAAAGATTAAAGACACAAATCCACATTTCTACAAAGTAGAGGAGTCATTTCACCCCCATGTGACCCGGCTCTGACAGCAGGGTCTGTACAGTAGTTCAGTGTTCCTCCTCCATTCATCCTGCTCCGCCCCCCCCCCCACCAACACCAGCATCACCACCACCTCCCGTCCTGATCCGCCCTCTCTGCTCTGCTGTGCTCCGGCGTGCATCGATGCTGTAGATGCGTCAGACTGGAACAGACTGTGTTTGGTCCTGAATGCAGCAGCCGGGGAGGATAACAACATCCCGACAGACACCGCGGAGGACAGCGACACTTCCAGAGGCAGCACTTCGACGTAAGCTCCTCATTCCGCCTGTTTCTCTCTCCTCGCTGTTTTAGTAGATTCCTCACAAGTGTGACTTTACATCTCATGACTCATCCTTCTCTGGAGCGAATGTGCCACCGTCCTGCCTGCACCCTCCTCCCTGTTCACTCACACAACTCTGATGTCTTATCTTGTGTTCCCGCAGTCCTTTAAACAAGTAGCTGATGTAACACAGCAAACGTAAACAATAATGTTATTTATGGCATTTCAAATGTAGCGTGTGGGCTATGTCGTCTCTACTTTCAATTAACTTAACTAACTAACTAACTAATATATATATATATATATATATATATATATATATATATATATATATATATATATATATATATTTTTTTTTTAAAGATATTTTTGTTGGCCTTTTTCAAGCTTTATTTTGACAGAGACAGTTAAAGTGACGGGAATGTGGAGAGAGAGATGGGGAATAACATACAGCACCGCTGCTGAGCCTTCGTATATGCTCTAATACTTAAGAGAGAGAAAACTGCCTTATATTATTATGATTATTATTATTATTCTTATTATTATTATTATTATTATTATTATTATTATAAAGAAACAGTCAACACCTTTGTTTCACAGGCACATTAAATGTTACTGTAAATGTTGAGTTTATACACCGTTGTGACACTAAATGAAAAGTCAAATGTATACAATATACACAAATATAACATTTAATTTTCCTTTAGAAGTTAAAGTTGTAGTTTAAAATGCAAACAAATAAACAGATTTTTTTTTTAAGTGACAGTTTAAGGTTGAGTACTGAATGAAATTGAATGGCTGAAATAACATGTTAAAAGATGTTTAAGATACCATTAAATTTAAAGCATTGAAAGGAGTTGAAATGTCTGAAATTAGGTGATAAATTGAGATGAATTAGCACCAGTTTAAGTGCACGAACTGATATGATGTGTAATATAACCATTTTTCTAAAGATATTGATATTTCAGAGTTTGACACTCACCCGATATCTACAACAACCTAAAATTATACATAGATCTAAATATATCAGCTAATACATAATAAAACTCAATTTATATAGGGCTGTTTGGGGTTTCTTTGCATTGGAGTCATAGTCAAATTCTTAAAATTAGCTTTTCACACATGTTGTAATAATCACTGACATTAGTGCTATTGCAGTACTTTAGTCTTATTTATGAACTTATTAGCTGTGTGACTGGGATACTTTGAACTTTACACACTCTCTGCTTCAGCTTCTCATAAGTGAAGTGCTGCTGTAGCTTAGAAAGCCTGTACGTTGTAACTCTGACGAGGAATGTACATGAGCTTTTAGATCTTTTTTTTTTTTTGTCAAAGCCTTTTCATTCTTACACAGTCATGGGAGACCAGCACTGTTAACCTACTTCCCTGGGTCTGATCTTAATAATCCTACGTTCAGTCTTCTCACATTATGTAAGAACAGCCATTCCGTTCAGGCTGCCGTTCACCGGCTGAATAATCAGACCATATCTGAGGTTAAAGAGGCTCCATGCGTAGCCTCTTTTCTGCATGCTGTTGTGTTAACTAAATGTTAGCATCCAGTCAACGCAACAATACTAACTCTAACAGTGTGTACAGCATGAGTCATCTTTCAGCATGTTTAAAGGTATTCATTACCGCTACCTTCCCCCTACATTCTCATTTGTGTATAGTTGAAGCCCTCCGAGTCAAATGTATTTTGTGACTTTGGGCTGTACAAATAAAATTTGATTTGATTTGATTTGTGTTAGTTTAAATATATAATCTAAGTCTAAATATATAATACAAAGCATGTGGATATCAGAGCATAATTATTTATTATTTATTGCTTTATCCGCCCTGGAGGAGCTCTGCAGCCACAGAGTATTAAACACATGACAACACACCAAACATTCATTTATTCATTTTCTACACCCGTATATCCTCATGACCACAAAGCTGGAGCCGATCCCAGCCTACACCAGCTGAGAGGCGGGGTACACCACGCTCAGGTCACCAATTCATCACAAGGCTGACACACAGAAACAAACAATAATTCACACCTTTAGTCACCAATTAACCTGCATGTTTTTGGACTGTAGGAGGAGGCCAGAGTAACCCTAACCCACACAGACACTGGGGGAGCAAAACATACGAACCATCCAGCTGAGAACCTTCTTGCTATAAGGTGACAGTGCTAACCACTGCACCACAGTGCCGCCCCCGCACCAAACATTATAACCAAAAAAAGACAAAGAAATGTGTGGCTGTTACTGCACGGAGTGACAGCCAGTGTCGTAGTGCAGGTATACTCACTTCTCCAGTGTGCATCATTCAGTAGTGTTCTGCAAGCTGAATTAGTTTTATTAGGGTGGGTGTTATGATGGCTGCATAGTTTTCATGAGTGGCTGGAGTAAAGAATAAGGAATACTTCACTCAGAATGTATTCCGTAGTTGTTTTTTCAGTCTGTAGGTCAGCATTTACAATAAAATCTGCACCTCTTCTGTTGATTTCATAATGATCCTTACTCCTTCCTTTTGGGTGAGCTCAATGTGATCCTACATGTCACTGTAAATAACAAAGGGGGGTTTATCCTCTGCGTACCCACATCTCCAGGCACCACTACACCACTGGTGACAGCAGTGTAAAAATGGAATAGTATACTTCATTTAGTTGTTCTGACAGGTACCTAACTGGAATCAGGAACTCAAGCTGGAGAGGAGTGATGCTGCAGGTGGCATCTAATATCAAATACAAGAATTATAGTTTGTTCATTAACTCAGTGGGGTGGTGCAATGTTGAAACACTGGTGAACACTGTTGTTGAGACCTTTCTTCTACGTTGTCCTTGTTTTTATAATATAACAGCCCTAGAGCTGTATGATACAGTGTACAAAAATAGGCATATAGATACCTGATGCCTCCAGCCCTCCCTCCCATCACCATACA
>JAAROE010000964.1:0-15784 GCA_036365135.1 Miichthys miiuy
TTAAAGAGAGCTCTTTGCCACTGCACTTCATCTGCGTCCCTCTAATTACACCACTAGGAATAGATCCACAGATCCACCGAAGCGCCGCAAAGCGCCAGCCGCCACACCAAGAACTGGCGGCCACTGGTCCACCCTCTGTAGAGCCTCCAACACACACAAGCCACTGGGGTTTCTTACATAACTCTTCCCAGCCAAAAACTTCTGGGCTTTCCAGGCTCTGTTTGAGTCATATCATTGTTTCCTGCTAAGTCTATCTTTCTTGTTTCTGCCATGTTGAGCTTGACCACTGTGAAGGGAGCCTCAGTAGGGCCAGGAAGGTAGTTCCGTGAAAGCCACTTCCCCTAACTCCTTGGAAAGAGTTCAGTTAGAGCCAGACCAATGAACCCGTCACTCAGGATTTGGGCTCTGATCAAATCAAGAGGCCTTTAATTATGGGACACTCCACAGCAGGCTGCTCAGAAATGAAAATGAATAAAAGAATAAACAATGATGAAAGGAGTCTTGCAATCACAACGGTGGAAAAGAGGAGCTTCTACGCTTGTGTGAAGATTCATCCTAATCTCATTACATGCCCTAACTGCAATGAAAAAAAAAAGGGGAAATCTGTGTTTTTTGGCTACACGTCTGGTGCAGTTTTCAATTGTGATTTAAACATTTATTAGTCCTTCAGATTTGGCTCACAGTAAATGAGTCAGAAAGATTAAAAGTGTGTTTGGAATGCTGAAGTTGAGGTGCCCTGTGGAATGGGTCACAGGGGATTCTGTTGGCTTGCTGACTCAGCATTCAGCAGTACACTGAAACTAAATGCCACGTGTACTGCATTGTGCTGTGTTGATGGTGCACTTATGTAGAAACCTCATTTGGAAGACCTGAATGTCACGGAGCGCAGCTTTTCTTTTTTTATGAAATAAAGCTGAACAAATACACCTACAGAAGCTGGCACTGCATAGTTACTAAACTCTGAATCTGAAAGTTTCAGCAAAAAATATTCATTTTCCTTTTAGCTCTGTTTTAATGTCCACCAGCAAGCTTGTTAGATGTTTGATTTTGTTTTTCTTATGTGTACGTATGCTCGTCTGCAATAATCTAAATGCTTTGCTCAAATCTACTTTGTGAAAATGCCATACTCAAGTCCCAAATGTGTAGTGAATGTAGTTTCACACTACAAATTCAGCTTTTAGTGGTTCCTGGTGAGACCTAGTGAAACTCTTGCTGGCTAGTTTGGCAAAATCTGGTCACTGGTTATCTAGTGAACCACAAACGGCAACAAAACCCTCAAGATAGCAACCTTCACGCTGAAAATGCCCTCATAATATGCTTAACGGTAACGGTACGAGCATTAACAATAATTCTGCCAGCATTATAGTACCCCCTAAAGGCACGAGAACGACTAGACCAACATATGTAAATTCATTGTTAATCTTCACAAGGAGAACTTGAAGTGGAAAAAAAAAACAAGTGCTAGTACTCCCCTTTTTCACAAATTGGCGTATGATTGGAGGTGGAGGTCCCTGGATACTTTTTTCTTCTCTCTACATGAATGAGCACCTCTGCATCACCATGCTCTATGTCCAGTTGTCCCTCAGGCTATCTAGCCGCCGACATCGCTGACTCCAGTAAAATATATCCTGAAGTCTGTTTCATTCCCTCCGCTCTGCACTCTGCTCTGAAGTTACAATGCGGTCCGCTCTGTGTGTGTGGATAATAATGTATAATATGGAAACTGTGGTGTATATGACTGTGGTAGTGGTGGTCAGAGGTATAAATGCTCAGATTTTTTTTTTTTTTTTTTTAGTACCTTCTAGGTTTCAGGAAACATCAAAAAAAGCTGTGGGCTGAAAATCTTGTAGTTTTTATTTAAACAGTTATTTGAATTGCTATTTGAATTACAGCTAGTGTTAAGGAACATTGTGTTGCTTTGTCACAGATATCATGTGTATGGCTGTTAGAAATTAAAACTTTCCTTGATGTGCTTTTAAGCGGTTTTTTGTGCCATTAGCTGCACTGAAGTGGTTCGTGTTCTGTATGTGATTTTTGGTGAGGTGAGGGTTGGAGTGGGTGGACCATGTCTTGTCTGTCTTTGTCTGCTATGTCATCCTGTTCCTGCTCAGACAGTGCTGCAGAGTTTACTCATAAGTCTACATAAGTGAAGGATTCTTGGGGCTTGGAGGTCACGGGGTGAGAGCCATCTCTCAGCAGCTCCTTTATTAACTGCACATGCACACAAAACATACACAGCGTTAAATACATGCACACGCTCACACACCACAAGATTAACAGGACCATACACAAGTCGACACATCGCGCGCACACACAGACTTGATGAGATAGTCTGTTCACACTTACAAAGCATCTACTGTCCCTTTCATTTTGGGGTGGAGGTCAGCAATGCTAAGAAAGTGGGAAAGGAGATGCCAGAGTAAAATAATGTGGTGAGAAGGGAGTGTTAGATTTGTACATTGGAGGCTCATTTCAGCACTGATGTATGCACTCACAGAGTATATCGGCAGTTAAAAAAGTGAATTTTCAGCCATTTCAAGGAGCAGGTTGGCACTTGAGTGGCATGTCTGTTGAACGATAAGGCAGACTATTGAATGTTTAACAGAAACACCACTCACTGTCATTTGGTGTACAGCAATCTGAGTACATAATGTGTTATGTATGCGATACAGTACATGTACATGTTGTGAACTGGTCGCTGTCGCAATGTTTCACTGTGGACCCGAAAGCTCAGACTGAAAACAAAATCATTTCTATTGTCCTCTGTGTTTATTTGATTGAAGTGAATGTATTCACCTGAACTTTATTATAAAACCAATTGGTAAACATGCTGCTTTCACTATCAGGCTACGGCCAGAGGGAAAAAGAAATATGTTAATGAGACTGAAATTATATACCCTATGCAAAGTGCTTTCAATTTAAATGGTGTTCTCAGTACATCAGTACCATCGGCCAAACCCGAGCTCAGGTGACCATCAATGACTCTGATGACAGTTGTCACACAACAATGAGCACTAACGAACTAAGTGGAACAATGGGCAGATCTACGAGCTTTCCTACTATAAACACACAGACTCCAGACCAGTCAGTCAGAACTGAAGAAGCCTCTTGGATGAGAGGCGAAACGTCTTCACAGGTTTACTAAAAGTCCAGTTGCACCAGACTTAACCTTTTTGAAAAATCAGTACTGGGTGACGGACGTTTTGTAGAAACACTGTAGAAACTGACTGTCACGTCGTCTGAGGTGCAGCTAAGCCGAATTTCAGATGTATCTTAGGTCAGACTTAATTAAAACTTTTTTTTTTTTTTCTATGAAACAAAAACTTAAGTGTACACAGCTTCATTCACAATCATGAATTAAAAAACACATGTCAGGTTACTATAAAGACACTGTAAATATGTATGCAGTGTTAATATACCCTACCCTACATAAATTATAAATAATTTATAAATAAATGACATTACATTATCAAACCATAAATGTTTTAGAAAACCAAATGAATAGATTTGTTGTTAGGGTTAGGGGTCAGTGTTTGTTGGTTAGATCTCATTTAGCCAAAAGGACAACCTATGGTTGTACAGGTCACACACTTTACTACTGACACATTGCCTGACTTGCATGTGTCATGAGGTTGGTGTAAAATCATGTGTTGGGGAGACTAAAGACCTGTCCACTGTATAAAATATGAATAAACCCTCTATCAATAAAGCTTTAACCAAGTTATACCTGAATGGAAGTCTCTCTCTCCCTCTCTCCCTCTATGTGAGGGCTCAAGCTCCGTCCTCAAAAATAAATGTGTGTGAGTGTGTGTAAGTGTGCGTGTGTGTCTTACCACTGGGGTTGAATTGCATGCAGGATATGGGTTTGTCATGAGCTGGGAAGTGAGCCACCACTCCCTCTCCGTCCGAGTCCTCACTCACCAAGACCTGGAGTATACACACACACACCACACCGCCACCACACACACACACACACACACACACACACACACACACAAAGAAAAAAAGAAACTCCAAATCATTTTCTAACAATGAGAACATTGAACCCAGAACGGGACTTTCCCCTGCTCAAGGATTTCTCTTCACATTTTGGTTTGGTCTGATATCATCACCACACTCAGCAGTGTTCTTTGACATCACCCTATAGTGAAGTAGCTGGACATTAAACTCCTTTCTGAATGTGCCATTGCCCTCTTGTGGATAGAAAATAATTAGGAAACCCACATTACCTGACAAGAAACACACGTGCAGCAAAGAAATTATGAATCGTCAAAATCCAAGCTATCTTTTATCAGTGCTGGTGCTTCAGGCTGTACCGAGACGAGTGAGGACGGGTATGGCCCAACAAGGAGACAAGAATATGGACAAATTTACTTTGGCAATAATGTGGCTTTTCACATGTGGCTTTGACAATACCCCATGACAGCAAGTTTTCCCGTAAACAGGCAGAAACTGGCGTCAAATGTAACGTTGGCTTGTGACTTCTGAAACTTGCCTAAGAAAATGAAATTATAAGTCACTTTGCACAACTAGAGGCTGCTCCTAAATCTCTGCATGAAGTCTGTTGTCAAGACTGGGACAAATCTAACGAAGGCTGAGCTGAGACCGGGACCTGGCAGAAAGCCCCTTTAGTCACGAAGAGAGATTAGAAATAAGCCCAGACATGAGGCCACTTTGTGCACGAGTGTGTGTGTGTGTGTGTGTGTTTGTGAGAGAGGGAGAACATATACACAGAGTTAAATTTGGCTCCAGTGTTGCATTAACGATGTCAGGAAGGCTGGCTGAACATTTTAAATAGGAGCTTGTCCAAACAAGAAACAGCCACTAAAAACTAAAGGTTTTCGTCTCAGACTACAAGCAAGAAAATAAGCAGAAAAAAAAGGGAAAAGGGCAGAGCAGAAAGAAAGAAAGAGGCTAGTGACATGAAGCAGATCGCTTTTATTACAGTGCAGGCAGACAATGTTGTTCTGTGAGGGAATCCTGCTGGAGCCCTTTGAAACAGGAGTGTACTCGGAGAGCTGAGCCCGTTGTTACACAGGGGTGAGTGTGTGTGTGTGTGTGTGTGTCTGAGTGTTATGGAGCTGCTGTTCCAAATAAGGAATTTCAAAGTCTGGAATAGATGGGAATATCCTGGACCTCACCTCTATCATATCCCTTCCCTTTTCCCATTCCCCCTCAGCCCTCCCACTCCTCCTTTCACCGTCAATTTCTCCTCCACTCTCAGCTCTCCTCCCTGCCCGCCCGCCCGCCCGCCCGCCTGGCCTAGCCAGTGTTTACGGCCAGTGTACGGTTACAGTGTGTCGGCTGGTGACAGAGTGCAGGCCTGCTTCTGAAGGCTTACGGCCAGCTTATAAGACAACAGACTGGCTACGGGGCGACTACAGTCACTGTGTGAGAGGGAAAGAGAAGGCAGCGAGTGTGTGTGTGGTGACTCCATCACTGACAAACTGTACTATGTATGCTAACACGCCTCATTAAAAATGTGACAGCTACTGCAGTGTGATTAATCATGGTATGGAGTGGCTGAGGAGAATTAAGGGATAAAAGCTTTTAGCATTTCTTTAGACGTTAAGGAGAGATCCTGCTGAAGGCAACTGGCATGGTTCAAACCATCACCAGGGTGGTACTGTTATGTGTACTTTCTGTATCCAGGTATACACACCTGGGTGCATATGTGTCGAATAATGTGGTTAAGGATAATATATCCACATGTAGCTTAACTCCCTTTGTACCGTGGATTAGTTGGTTTAAAGTGAACATTTTTTTAGCCTACAGAAATTCTTAATAGAAAAACACCTGATAGAAAATAATGAGCATCATGCAGTCTACAATAATTCATAACAAACATGTAGACCACAGAGATTCCTTCCTATTTTCTGATTTTTCTATATTATTATCATTATTACTTGTATTCTGCAGGTTGTTTGTCCTTCAGACAATTACCAGTCATACAAACCATTTTATTTATTATGCATAAATCCCAACATTACTGGTCTGAACCTTATCAAAGTTTTTCATGGGTGTAAGTAAAGCATATACTATAACAGCATTTAAAGGCTTTTCTACCTAGATGAGCATTTTATGATATAGTGGTGATATTGTGATAAACTGTGATATTTAAAAAAAAAAAGAAATATCATGTACATGCAGCACCTCATGAATCATTTCTGTTTCTTTCTGTCCTCATGTTGTGGTTCACACTCTCAGTCTAACTGTTGTTTTCCTACAATACAGTTACAGACTCTCTCCACCTCTCTGCACGTGTAAGTTGAGTGGAATTCATTTGCCAAAAAAAGTTAAAAAGTTAAAGATGATGATTCATTCATTTTCAATCGATTCAGTCTTGTGGGTGTTTTTTCCTGTGTGATGTGTCATATCAGAAACTATTGCACCGTGTTGGCATATTTCTGTCACACAGCTGCACACAGCTGGAATAAGCACGGATGAAAAGATGCAAAAAAAAAAAAGTTTGGATGGGATGAGTGCCAATTATTATGTGAGGAGAGCACGGCAGCTAACTTAAAGTCCAAGCAACGAAACTGACAGACAACATTTTGCCTCATAGAACAACCAAACCGTTGGCCAGTTGTACTCTGTGTGACAGCAAAAGCAGACATGGAAAGACATTACCAAAGCGGTCATATTTCATTGGGCTTTAGGATATGATGCCAAATCAAAGATTTGAAAAGTAAGACATCAAACAACTCTAAAAAGCTGGACCTCCACTATGTATATATATATATATATATATATATATATATATATATATATATATATATATATATATATATATATATATATATATATATATATATATATATATATATATATATATATATATATATATATATATCTGACTTCAGATTTTAGGCTGTTTCATCCACCTCAACAAACCACTTGCAATGTTCTAGTGAGAAAGAAACCAGAACAGAAAAAAAAAAAACATCTATGGCTGAACACTTACTTCTCACTCGCTTCCTAAATCCCCCATAATAACGGCTAAATTGAATGTTAAGGCCTTATTTGACATATGGTGCACTCGCTCAGCCTTGAGCTGCATGTGAGGTTACAGACCAACAGCTGACTGTTTACAGAGCGTCTCCTACCAGGGCTGCTAAAACAGGGCTGTGGCTGAAAGCTTGGCTGTTAAAATATGCAGCAAATCTAAGTCACACCTTTCAGCCAGTTGTGCAGAGTGAGGTGAATGGGCCTGAGTGTGTCCAACCACAGAGAGAGAAAAAAAAAAAAGCCAACCTTGGAGATTTTCCCATTTCCCACCAAGCCACAGAGGCCAGAGTTATGTTTACCTGGGTCACACACGACAAGACCAGAGAGGCAGAAAGCCAGAAACAGATCAGAGCCAATTTCATCTCTGGTGCGTGTGTATGCATTATGTGAGTAAAGGGTCCAGTTGGGGGGAAATGTAGGTATTTAGAGGTCCAGCTGGTAAAGCTGACACTCTGCTAAACAATGATGGTCACCTGGTAACAGCTTCTGGTTAACCACCATGCAGAATCCAAAAGAGGAATACTGAGCAATCATGGACCGGTTCTAGTCTGAGGGTTTGTTGGGATGCAGGGAGGGAGGCTGTCCGGTTTACCAGAACATACAACTCAGCACTCAACATGAAACGAATCAGTGTAGCAGAGATGCTGTAACTTTGCTCCAACTCATGACAAGTTTGACCTATTTTCTAATGACAATGAACAGACCTCATTTGGACTCCTGTAACTTATCAAATTACTGACATTTATTTACCTTCATCTAATACTTGAATGGGGCTGCATATCTTTGATCCTTAATACAGAGACACATTTTGCATTTAAATGGTTGTTTACTTTCCTGTTTCTATAAACCCTGCTTTACATCTCTGCTTGTCATGGCATATTCAATTCAATTCAGGCCGAGCAAAAGTGCAAGAGTAATTATTAGACTTTTGGGATGAAGTCCTCATCTGTAGTGAAACCAGATGTTTGAAAGCATTTCAGATTTAAAAACAAAAAGCATGGACAAGGTCGTGAACTCAATAAAAAGAATTTCATCTCTAAGCTCCGACAATCAGGATTAAAAGAGTTGAAACACATTTACACTCACATAAATCTGACAGTACTGAGTGTTTACATGTCCATGTTGCACATTTCCAGTGTGCTGTAAATTACTTTTATTTCACTACAACAAGTCTGCACTGCTTACATTTATTTTGCCAAGTAAGGAGTAAAAAAGAGTTTTGCCCCAATTTGATCCATACACCCGACCAATAATACCCACCATCAAATATGTACAAATGCACAGCTAAAAGTCTGACACAGAGTCTAACACTGACATTATATGAATTGATCTGCTGCCTTGATTCTATAACTTTTCAATGACTCCCCATACTGAGGTGACTTAATGTCCACACATGGTGAAATACAATTTGACTTTTATTAAATCAGTAACAATACCAAGCACAAGCAGAAACACTCTACTGACCTGTCCTTCACCAACGCTGTGCGTGTCAATGATGGTGACCACGCCAGGGTTGTGTGGGCTTCGGCGGCTCGTGCTGTGAGGTGCACTCTCCTCATCCGGAGTGCCTGCTGGTATGGTACCTGCCAACTGGGTGACCACTTTACCCACCATTGTCAAGCCTGTCTTTAAAGTCTGGAAGAAAGAAATAAAGAAAAAAGAGATTTTTTTATTAAGATTAATGATAGATTTGTGCACTGGATATACATATCCAATAGAAATATTGTATATGTTATGTTTGAAGCCTTTGCAGGCAATAAGAATGAGAAGAAGAGCTGCCAAGTGCATGGATGTATGTGTAGTACCATGTCTCTGTGTGTGTGTGTGTGTGTGTGTGTGTGTGTGTGTGTGTGTGTGTGTGTGTGTGTGTGCTGTGTGTATGCGTGCTCTGCACCATGTTCACTGATGCCTGCTGATAACTTGTGTGCTGATGACTTGTGCACTGTGTGTGTGTGTGTGTGTGTGTGTGTGTGTGTGTGTGTGCGTGCGTGTGTGCGAGAGAGGCTCCTCTGTGTCCGCTTAAGGCCCAGCCAGGTGTCTGGCTCAAACACACCTCTGTGGCTCGATTGAGGGAAATGGATAGTGCTGCTTAAGTGGAGTCTATCTCACCTACTACACTGTCTTTGCCTAATGGAGTCCAATGCGTGTGACTGTGTGTCTGTGTGTGTGTGTAAGCGCCAAGGGGCCCGGAGAGCCTAATCAGGCATTCAGACTAGGCGGCCCTGTCAATACAGCGTGGCGCCTCACATTTGTTGGGTCTGAGGATCACCTACTGTCTCTCTTTGCCACTTGGCCAGGCACACTAACAGTGTCTACTGCCTGTGTATGCCTGCATTTGTGTGTGTGTGTGTGTGTGTGTGTAAAATGCCAGAAGAGGCATCAATTATTAAGTGAGGCGTTTGGCTCCTAATTGATCAACACTAATGTGTTTTCTAATCACTGCAGTTGTGGAGTTCTTAGTGGTAGTCCAAACAGGGGCTATTGATCTGCCGGTGGGAGGGGGTGGTGGTGTGGGGTGGGTGGGCAGATTATGTCTGCTGGCTGACAAGAACACATGAACACACACACACACACACACACACACACAGAGCTATGGCCTGATGTCGCCATCTAAACAAATTACAACAGAATTTATGTGAAAGGTCTTTACACCCAGGAGTGATAGGCAACAGGGTTGATGTGATGCAAAAATTTTACCGGAAGATGGCAAATTTGAAGCAGGGAGTGCAATCAGTCCGAGCTGTTGTACTCTTCTCTTTAATCTTTCTTATAAACAAAAGCCATTATACTTTAATGCTACCCCCACCCTCCCCTCCTTTTTTTTTGTTTCCATGTCTCTGAACGTCAGCACTAAGAGCCAGCGTGTCGCGCCACAAGCCAGAAGGAGATACCTTGTCTTCTATATTGAGATATATGGTCCTAAATGAGGAGAGGGCGGGCAAGCAGACTGCCTGTCTGCATATCAATACCCCGTGCCAGTGTCCCCCCCTTACCAAGCCGCTAACCTGTTAGCGACACAGCACTCTTTTTGATGTATACCATCATTAGCCTGCAAAGACGTCTCTCACACTAGCTGTTCACACTCATTAAGTAAAGGGGAAGGGATACACTCGCTCTTTGTAAATCAATTAGCCCTTGCGACTGAATGGAGCGACAGACTAGAACCATATGAGGAGCTAGCTAGTTAGCATGTGTTGGCAAGCAGCTAAATCAGACCAGGAATGAATTTCACCTGGTATCAAAGGGGTTTGTTGGCTGTTAGTGAGCTATCTTAGAGTCGCTCCCCTGTGGAGATGAGTGAAACAAGACCATTGGAGAGAAACGGATTACAGTGGGAAAAAACAGATAGGCAGGTTGATGAAGTGTCTCATAAGTTCAGCCGTAGTCAGCCGGAGGTGGATCCAATGTCAGCACATTTACAGATGGTGTAGGCAGAGCTGGAAGTACTGTATTATGTGCTGTTTTATCTGAGCAAAGACAGACCAAAGCGCCTTCAGATAGAGTACAGCCACAGTCTGAACTCATTTTCACTTTCTTAAGATTAAAGCCAGTTAGTTTAGAGTCACTCTTTCTGTGGGGAGACGTGATGGAGGATGGAGTTTCAATAAAAATAAAAAAATACTGTATGTTCATCTATATTTTTTTCAGTATTAAAGGTTTGCATCTTTATCACATTTAAGGCTGTGCTGCATTCAATCCCTGTTCAATCGCTCATGCTCTCCCCAAGCTTGTATTTGCTTACTCAATAAAAAGCAGTAGCAGTAGCTTTATAGCGACACTGGACAAAGAGTGTTGGATCTGATCTCCACAAAGTGTTATCACCAACTTTGTGGGCCACACCTGGACCCGGTGAGGTTTCATACACAAAGGTTCAACACCTCCCCAGAGGTGAGAGATCCGCTCCCCGTTCACAAATGCAGCTGACTTCCACCTTCCACAAACAAACTAAATGTGTGTATGTATTGACACTTACTTTGGCTGCGTTGATCACTGTAGCTGTATAGGACTGTGCATTGTCACCGCAAGCTCCACCGCGGACTGGTGACATCTGATCAACTGCAGGATTTACAGATGAATACGAGACACATAGTGAAAGTCCAGAAGATGTATGAAGAGAAAAATGTGTGGAAATGAAGTCAGATTTCAGACATCTAAAAGCCGCCCCTCTTCACTCTTTGGAGGAAATTGGTTTTGCTTTCAAAGAAACATTAAACAACCAAAACAGCCAATCTGCACTGATTTCATTTCAGATGTAATATCACTGGAATGGCTCTTTCCCCGCATTACTCTGACTGTTCCAAAAAAATGGCTTTTATCATTTCTGGAAATCCTGAGGCAGTTACACAAACAGTGCCCCCATCTGTCAATTACTTGAGTGGGCCCGCACCAAAACACTTGGACATTAAATGTATTGCGGAGTACGCAGGAGAACATTCTGGTTTTTTTTGTAAATACTTAACAATCCCATTAAACTGAAGAGAACAGAAAACTCCTGTGCATCTGTTGATTTTCAAAATGTTATCATCTCATGTGGACTCTTCTTGGAATTAGTTGTTTATCCAGACAGATTAAAGAGGCAGGAAATAGATAAAATGCATTTTTTGGATTGTAAATATGTCGCTTTTCTGATAAGCCACTTCTACAATGGATGGAGTGTGTGTGTATGTGTGTGCGTCGATTACCTTGTTCTCAGCGTAGGCCAGCCAGCGGCTACCCAGAGCTATTGGATTGAGGCTGGGGCCGGGACAGGGGTAGCAGCCTGAAAAGACACAAAGATGATTATAGTAACATGGGCACCAATTAATAAAAGAACAGAAAGAAGGGTTCATACACATGTTGGTAACTCACTAAATAAAAAAAAAAAAACTGGAACACTGCAGGGATTTTCATAAGCCTCCTCCCTGAAGAGTGTCTGTAACTATCTTAAACCATTAATGTGTTTGTGGGGAGTCTCTTGTTTGGGAAGATAAATGGGAGTCTAATGAGGGTGACGTGTCTGTGCAATTGTGTGTGTGTGTGCACAGTATGACCTAATGGAGACTGTGGTACCCAATAAATTGAGGATGGCTCCTCTGCTGATTGACCAACATAATAATCCCTGTGGGGATACACACACACACACACACACACACACACACACACACACACACACACACACACACACACACACACACTAGACAACCGGTGTGCTGTCAGCAGAAATATAAATAGAAACCAGTGATCCTAAATGACAAACAAAGCTGTGTCTTCACAAACAGATAAACGTCTTGGACCTCATGAGAATGTATTTTCCTCTTCCCACTCGAACAGATGTGGATCTGAAAAGAAGAACGTGGATTGCTATGACTAACACCAAAACTGACCCTCAGCTACAGGGCCATCTATCGCTGCTGCTGCTGCTGCTGCTGCTGCTGCTACAAGACAGTACCAACCCAAAACAGGCCAACGTGTGCTCGTAAACAGGCTGCAGAGATGATTGATATTGTCATAAATATCTTTAAATACAAGCAGATACAGACAGTGACAGTCGCTTGTTTCCAGTATGCGTAAACATACGGCCAACAAAATGTTGATCCAATAATGATCACACCCGCTGTGCTTGAGAACATGAGGCCTTGTCTCACACAAACACACACCCACGTACACACACACTGAGCTAATGTAAGTGTGTAGAGGTGTGGGGGGAAATGGGTTACTGACAATAATTTAGTGCTCGGGGAGCAGATGAGGTGGAGACAGTAATTTAGTGTGCTGTGTTGGGGAAGGGGGTTAGAGGGGTTGAGGTAAGCCACAAGGGCTGCTGGTAACGCCAGAGAAGCCTTTTGTTGCCTCTCCAAGGCCGAAGGGAGCCTCGGCGGTGAGATAACATGTGTTTGACATCCTGGGTGGAGAGCAGGGGGCTGAGGAGGGAGAGGAAACAGACATGATATGGAATCAAAGGAACAGAAAGCAGGGTTCAGGCTTCTGAAGGCTGAACCCAGAAAGACCTTGGTGAGCGTGGTAATAGCAGATATATGGTCCTAAAGCATATCCACATACCCTGCTCTCCATATTTTAACTTTCCATTTTTCAAATGCTCTAAAAGTTTCCAAAGGTTCAAAACAAAATAAGTCTTCTACTGTTACTGATGCTGATTATCTCTACCTATAACAGTAAGTGTCGTAGTCTGAAACAGTAAGCTCTAAATCAGGCTGCACAGGCCTAGCACTCCGCCAAGCCAACAGCATTTCTCAATGGCCAACAAAAATCCTTATTTTCAGCCAAGATGCACTTGGTGATCAACATGAAAAACAGCCATGTGTCACTGCAGACAGACCAGACAGAGCAAGACAAGCTTGCACAGTCAATGGAAAATCTGCAATAAATAGAGAAGTAAACAGATCTGAGCAGAGTAATGACTACAAAATGTGAACGAAACATGAGCAAATGTGATCAGCAGGCATCCGAGTATTCTCAGTATGAGTAGTTCACTGTGCTACAGTCAAAACAGTACACACATGACGGATCTGTAAGATCATCTTTATCAAACAACAAGCTCTGGGGCAAGACTTGAAATTACTTTGTACATTGCAACTAGTTTCCTGAGCAGTTGAATTAGTCAAACCACAGCATACACCTGTGTGAGTTTCAAAGTGTGTGAAAGCAGGAAGCTACAACGGAAAAAGAAGAATACGAATGCTCCCATAAGTTACTTGTCCAGTGTCCAGTGTGTCAGATGGCAGAAATTGAATATGTCAATCATGACTATTTAGATAGATAGATAATAAGAATTATTGCGTTTTTATTACCTTATAAACCTTTTATATCTAAAAACATTGAAAAGTAGCCCCAAACAGACAAACTAAACTGGCTGTACTGTCTCTTCCGTCTCTGGCTAATCTAAAAATCGGCAAAGACGTAGATCATCAGTGGACCTGAGGCGGACCAAATGACACCTGAGTGCTCAAACAAGCCATGTGTAATGGCACCTCCCTGTCAATCAAAGCTGTTAATAATGCATGACTTTAAGCCTTAATAAAACGTGAATCGTTGAGTTGTATATAAATTCACCCTCAGTACAGTTGTCATGAACGGGAAATTAGCTATAAAACTGTTTTTTGTACCAGGCTGTAAACATGTTTATTTCGGCTGTGAAGTTGGACATTTTAACATGGGGACTTATGGAGGCTGAAATGTTTTGTAGCCAGCCTCAAGCAGACGCTGAAGCATTACAGTTTTGGCTCTTCTGCACTGGCTTTATTTCCACGCCACAGAAGCTGCAACTTGGATTTTTTCGCAGCCAATGTATTTTCTCCTTTGGCTATGGGGTTGCAATCATTAACTACACCACTAGATGCCACTAAATCATACACAGTGCTTCTTTAAGTCTAAACACCAAGCAAGAGCACAAAGAGGAAATCAGATCTTGCCTGCAGTGGAACCCCCAGCAGTGGAACCAAAGGTATTGTTACACTATAGCACCAAACTCTACGAATACTCATGCAGTATCTCATTCAACTCAGCTGAAGCCAGTACAGTGATCCAAAAATGTGTTCTGTGCATGGTCAAACAACAGATACAGAAATGCGCTGTGTAATCCAATGTTCTGCTAATAGTCTCTGCAGTAAAATATTACACAATCCTACAACAAGCTGCAACGCGGCCCTCATACACTTGATCAGACATCTCAGTCTTCCTGATAGCAGCAACCAGCAGCCACAAAGACCTTTTGACTGTACAAAAAACCTCAGTAGGCACCAGACATGATCACTGAGAGTCGTTTCACTCAGAAAAAGCTAGACGGGGATGTGGAATCAAGATGACCCCCTGCTCACAGCACATACCACTTGAATGCAAAAGCAAGAACATAAACATAGGACGAGCCTTAAGTGCTCATAAAAACATGACATTTCCACCATCACATCCCTGGAGAAGAAACGGACATACAATAGTAGAATGGCTCATCCGAAGCGGAGCTGCACACATTACAGGACCTTCTGTTTACTGCTTTAACGGCCCAAACAGACCAAACAACGTTATGAAGAGGAGGCCCCTGCATTCAGAGACGATTAATAACTATTGAGCATGTTTGGTTTCCTGTGGCCCAGACACTGATAGGGAAGGCAGGCAGACAACGAGGAGACACATTAAAGCCAGCCAGTAAGGTCAGTTTACTCCAGTCAATGACTTAAGTGGACAACGATGGCCATGTAATACAGTCTGGCCTTTCTTTCACAGCCTGCTTGAGCAGACATGGCAGGTACAGCCGGGAGGATGCAGGAGCTGTGTTGTAAACTGTTTTCCTGTGTCGAGCTCCAAATGGAGGGCCTCACATCATGTTTTGATAAAAGCAGTTTAGTCACAATGCACAAGCACAAGAGAACCAGCCTTAGTAGCTGGTTGCATTATAATCAATGTTCTGCTTTGTGTTTATTTGGCTTGTGTGATAGCAGTGTGACAGAGTCACTGATCATGTTTGGCAATGTTAGTGTTGATGCATTGGAAAAGAAAACGTTACAGAGCACTGGGCTTTGAGCCAACATTTCACATTTACATGGCTGCAATCGCACTGCAAGCCTTCATGCTCAATTCTGATTTGTTGCTCAGATCAGATTTTTTGTTTGGCTGTTTGGCAAATCAGATTACAATGTAAACCAGTCACAGTCCTGAACCGACCTGCATGCAAACAGCACATCATACAACTTAGAAGTCATAGAAGCCAGTGTTTCATTCATTCGTTGATAATCAACGAGAACAAGAACGAGGATGAATGGAATTGAATATACCACTGTTCTGG
>JAAROE010000965.1:0-90825 GCA_036365135.1 Miichthys miiuy
TCAAAGTCACAACATCAAAGTCAGGACTTCACGGTCACACAGTAAGACTTCAAAGTCACGGCTCACAGTGATGACATCATAATTACGACATCAAAGTCACAACAGTCACACAGTAAGACTTCAAAGTCACGGCTCATAGTGATGACATCATAGTTACGACATCAAAGTCACGACTTCAAAGTTACAACATCAAAGTCACAACATTCACACAGTATGACTTCAAAGTCACGGCCTCACAGTCACGACATCAAAGTCACAACATCAAAGTCAGGACTTCAAAGTTAGGAATTCACAATCACACAGTAAGACTTCAAAGTCACGACTTCACAGTCACACAGTAAGACTTCAAAGTCACGGCCTCACAGTCACGACATCAAAGTCACAACATCAAAGTCAGGACTTCAAAGTTAGAATTCACAATCACACAGTAAGACTTCAAAGTCACGACTTCAAAGTCACAACTTCAAAGTCAGGACTACAAAGTTAGGACATCACAGTCACAGAGTGAGATTTCAAAGTCACGGCTCACAGTGATGACATCATACTTACGACATCAAAGTCAGGACTTCAAAGTTAGAATTCACAATCACACAGTAAGACTTTATCAGAATCAGAATCACAGTGCAGGGTATATAGGGAAGGGGATTAGAATAAGGGAGGGAGGAGGTGAGGTTTGGGGAAGAAGTGAAGGGAAAAGGGGTTGGGTTTGGGGCAGGGGAGGGATTGTGATAGAGGGGAATAGGGGAAAGGGGTTCAGATAAGAGAAGGGAAGGAGTTAGATTTAGAGAAGGAATATACAAAGACAGTAAAAGGGAGGGGGTTAGGAAAAGGGAAGGTAGGAGGTTGGGTTGAGGGACAGACAAGGGATGATAATAAATGGGGAGGTTAGGTTTAGGAAAATACATAGGGAACGGACCAAGACCAGTGAAGGGAGATGGGCAAGTTTAGGAAAGAGGAGGAATAAAGGGAAGAAAAGGAAAAGTTAAATTGAGGGACATGGGAGGGGTTGTGATGAAGGGAAAACAGGGAAAACTTTTGAATGGATTATGATAGGTGTTGATAATATCCCAGATCATGCATCTGATGTTTTATTGAATGGGAGAAGAGAACATAATTGTTGAGAAGAATAGAAATTTTAATCTCAGTGAGATAAGGATGGATGTAAATGTGTTAATGTTAATTTATATTACCCCAAAGAATATAGATAATTAGACAGTAAGATTGCAAAGTCACAGCTTCAAAGTCATGACTTCACAGTCACACAGTAAGAATTCAATGTCACGACTTCACAGTCACATAGTAAAAGTTCAAAGTCACGGCTTCAAAGTCACGGCTTCAAAGTCACGACATCAAACTCACGACATCAAAGTCAGGACTTCAAAGTTAGGAATTCACAATCACACAGTAAGACTTCAAAATCACAACTTCACAGTCACACAGTAAAGTTCAAAGTCACAACATCAAAGTCAGGACTTCACGGTCACACAGTAAGACTTCAAAGTCACGGCTCACAGTGATGACATCATAGCTACAACATCAAAGTCAGGACTTCAAAGTTACAACATCAAAGTCACAACAGTCACACAGTAAGACTTCAAAGTCACGGCTCATAGTGATGACATCATAGTTACGACATCAAAGTCATGAATTTAAAGTCACGACTTCACAGTCAGGAATTAGCAATCACACAGAAAGATTTCAAAGTCACGACTTCACAGTCACATAGTAAAAGTTCAAAGTCACAACTTCAAAGTCACAACATCAAAGTCAGGACTTCACGGTCACACAGTAAGACTTCAAAGTCACGGCTCACAGTGATGACATCATAGCTACAACATCAAAGTCAGGACTTCAAAGTTACAACATCAAAGTCACAACAGTCACACAGTAAGACTTCAAAGTCACGGCTCATAGTGATGACATCATAGTTACGACATCAAAGTCATGAATTTAAAGTCACGACTTCACAGTCAGGAATCATAATCACACAGAAAGATTTCAAAGTCACGACTTCACAGTCACATAGTAAAAGTTCAAAGTCACAACATCAAATTCAGAACTTCACGGTCACACAGTAAGACTTCAAAGTCACGGTCTCACAGTCACGACATCAAAGTCACAACATCAAAGTCAGGACTACAAAGTTAGGACTTCACAGTCACACAGTAAGACTTCAAAGTCACGACTTCACAGTCACATAGTAAAAGTTCAAAGTCACAACTTCAAAGTCACAACATCAAAGTCAGGACTTCACGGTCACACAGTAAGACTTCAAAGTCACGGTCTCACAGTCACGACATCAAAGTCACAACATCAAAGTCAGGACTACAAAGTTAGGACTTCAAAGTCACACAGTAAAACTTCAAAGTCACGGCTCACAGTGATGACATCATCGTTACAACATCAAAGTCAGGACTTTAAAGTTAGGAATTCACAATCATACAGTAAGACTTCAAAGTCACGACTTCACAGTCACACAGTAAAAGTTCAAAGTCACAACATCAAAGTCAGGAATTCACAGTCACACAGTAAGACTTCAAAGTCACGGTCAGTCACGACATCAAAGTCACGACATCAAAGTCAGGACTTCAAAGTTAGGAATTCACAATCACACAGTAAGACTTCAAAGTCACGACTTCACAGTCACAGTAAAGTTCAAAGTCACAACTTCAAAGTCACAACATCAAAGTCAGGACTTCACGGTCACACAGTAAGACTTCAAAGTCACGGCTCACAGTGATGACATCATAATTCGACATCAAAGTCACAACAGTCACACAGTAAGACTTCAAAGTCACGGCTCATAGTGATGACATCATAGTTCCGACATCAAAGTCACGACTTCAAAGTTACAACATCAAAGTCACAACAGTCACACAGTATGACTTCAAAGTCACGGCCTCACAGTCACGACATCAAAGTCACAACATCAAAGTCAGGACTTCAAAGTTAGGAATTCACAATCACACAGTAAGACTTCAAAGTCACGACTTCACAGTCACACAGTAAGACTTCAAAGTCACGGCCTCACAGTCACGACATCAAAGTCACAACATCAAAGTCAGGACTTCAAAGTTAGAATTCACAATCACACAGTAAGACTTCAAAGTCACGACTTCACAGTCACACAGTAAAAGTTCAAAGTCACAACTTCAAAGTCACAACATCAAAGTCAGGACTTCACGGTCACACAGTAAGACTTCAAAGTCACGGCTCACAGTGATGACATCATAATTACGACATCAAAGTCAGGACTTCAAAGTTACAACATCAAAGTCACAACAGTCACACAGTAAGACTTCAAAGTCACGGCTCATAGTGATGACATCATAGTTACGACATCAAAGTCACGACTTCAAAGTTACAACATCAAAGTCACAACAGTCACACAGTATGACTTCAAAGTCACGGCCTCACAGTCACGACATCAAAGTCACGACATCAAAGTCAGGACTTCAAAGTTAGGAATTCACAATCACACAGTAAGACTTCAAAGTCACGACTTCACAGTCACACAGTAAAAGTTCAAAGTCACAACTTCAAAGTCACAACATCAAAGTCAGGACTTCACGGTCACACAGTAAGACTTCAAAGTCACGGCTCACAGTGATGACATCATAATTACGACATCAAAGTCAGGACTTCAAAGTTACAACATCAAAGTCACAACAGTCACACAGTATGACTTCAAAGTCACGGCCTCACAGTCACGACATCAAAGTCACAACATCAAAGTCAGGACTTCACAGTCACACAAGAAGACTTCAAAGTCACGGCTTCACAGTCACACAGTAAGACTTTATCAGAATCAGAATCACAGTGCAGGGAGTATATAGGAAGGGGATTAGAATAAGGAGAGGAGGAGGTGAGGTTTGGGGAAGAAGTGAAGGGAAAAGGGGTTGGGTTTTGGGGCAGGAGAGATTGTGATAGGGAATAGGGAAAGGGGTTGAGATAAGAGAAGGGAAGGAGTTAGATTTAGAGAAGAAATATACAAAAATAGTAAAAGGGAGGTTAGAAAAGGGGAAGGTAGGAGGTTGGGTTGAGGGACAGACAAGGGGATGATAATAAATGGGGAGGAGGAGGTTAGGTTTAGGAAAGTACATAGAGAACGGACCAAGACCAGTGAAGGAGATGGGCAAGTTTAGGAAAGAGGAGGAATAAAGGGAAGAAAGGGAAAGGTTGAATTGAGCGACAAGGGAGGGGTTGTGATGAAGGGAAAACAGGAAAAGTTTTGAATGGATTATGATAGCTGTTGATAATATCCCAGATCATGCATCTGATGTTTTTATTGAATGGGAGAAGAGAACATAATTGTTGAGAAGAATAGAAATTTTAATCTCTCAGTGAGATAAGGATGGATGTAAATATGTTAATGTTAATTTATATTACCCCAAAGAATATAGATAATTAGACAGTAAGATTGCAAAGTCACAGCTTCAAAGTCATGACTTCACAGTCACACAGTAAGAATTCAATGTCACGACCAAAGTCACGCCATCAAAGTCATGAATTTAAAGTCACGACTTCAAAGTTCACAATCACACAGTAAGACTTCAAAGTCACGACTTCACAGTCACACAGTAAAATTTCAAAGTCACAACTTCAAAGTCACAACATCAAAGTCAGGAGTTCACGGTCACACACTATGACTTCAAAGTCACGGTCTCAAAGTCACGACATCAAAGTCAGGACTACAAAGTTAGGACTTCACAGTCACACAGTAAGACTTTATCAGAATCAGAATCACAGTGCAGGGAGTATATAGGAAGGGGATTAGAATAAGGGGAGGGAGGAGGTGAGGTTTGGGGAAGAAGTGAAGGGAAAAGGGGTTGGGTTTTGGGGCAGGGGAGGATTGTGATGAGGGGAATAGGGAAAGGGTTTGAGATAAGAGAAGGGAAGGAGTTAGATTTAGAGAAGAAATATACAAAAACAGTAAAAGGAGGGGTTAGGAAAAGGAAGGTAGGAGGTTGGGTTGAGGGACAGACAAGGGGATGATAATAAATGGGAGGAGGAGGTTAGGCTTAGGGAAAGTACATAGGGAACGGACCAAGACCAGTGAAGGGAGATGGGTAAGTTTAGGAAAGAGAGAGGAATAAAGGGAAAGAAAAGGAAAAGTTGAATTCAGGGACAAGGAGGGGTTGTGATAAAGGGAAAACAGGAAAAGTTTTGAATGGATTATGATAGCTGTTGATAATATCCCAGATCATGCATCTGATGTTTTTATTGAATGGGAGAAGAGAACATAATTGTTGAGAAGAATAGAAATTTTAATCTCTCAGTGAGATAAGGATGGATGTAAATATGTTAATGTTAATTTATATTACCCCAAAGAATATAGATAATTAGACAGTAAGATTGCAAAGTCACAGCTTCAAAGTCATGACTTCACAGTCACACAGTAAGAATTCAATGTCACGACCAAAGTCATGCCATCAAAGTCATGAATTTGAAGTCACGACTTCAAAGTGAGAAATCGCAATCACACAGTAAAAGTTCAAAGTCACAACTTCAAAGTCACAACATCAAAGTCAGGAATTCACGGTCACACAGTAAGACTTCAAAGTCACGGTCAGTCACGACATCAAAGTCACGACATCAAAGTCAGGACTACAAAGTTAGGATTCACAATCACACAGTAAGACTTCAAAGTCACGACTTCACAGTCACACAGTAAAAGTTCAAAGTCACAACTTCAAAGTCACAACATCAAAGTCAGGACTTCACGGTCACACAGTAAGACTTCAAAGTCACGGCTCACAGTGATGACATCATAATTACGACATCAAAGTCAGGACTTCAAAGTTACAACATCAAAGTCACAACAGTCACACAGTATGACTTCAAAGTCACGGCCTCACAGTCACGACATCAAAGTCACGACATCAAAGTCAGAATTCACAATCACAGAGTAAGACTTCAAAGTCACGACTTCACAGTCACATAGTAAAAGTTCAAAATCACGGCTTCAAAGTCACGGCTTCAAAGTCACGACTTCAAAGTTAAAACATCAAAGTCACAACAGTCACACAGTATGACTTCAAAGTCACGGCCTCACAGTCACGACATCAAACTCACGACATCAAAGTCAGGACTTCAAAGTTAGGAATTCACAATCACACAGTAAGACTTCAAAGTCACAACTTCACAGTCACAGTAAAGTTCAAAGTCACAACATCAAAGTCAGGACTTCACGGTCACACAGTAAGAGTTCAAAGTCACGGCTCACAGTGATGACATCATAATTACGACATCAAAGTCAGGACTTCAAAGTTACAATATCAAAGTCACAACAGTCACACAGTAAGACTTCAAAGTCACGGCTCATAGTGATGACATCATAGTTACGACATCAAAGTCACGACTTCAAAGTTACAACATCAAAGTCAGAACATTCACACAGTATGACTTCAAAGTCACGGCCTCAAAGTCACGACATCAAAGTCACAACATCAAAGTCAGGACTTCAAAGTTAGGAATTCACAATCACACAGTAAAAGTTCAAAGTCACAATATCAAAGTCGGGACTTCACAGTCACACAGTAAGACTTTATCAGAATCAGAATCACAGTGCAGGGAGTATATAGGGAAGGGGATTAGAATAAGGGGAGGGAGGAGGTGAGGTTTGGGGAAGAAGTGAAGGAAAGGGGTTGGGTTTTGGGGCAGGGGAGGGATTGTGATAGAGGAATAGGGAAAGGGGTTGAGATAAGAGAAGGGAAGGAGTTAGATTTAGAGAAGAAATATACAAAAACAGTAAAGGGAGGTTAGGAAAAGGGAAGGTAGGAGGTTGGGTTGAGGACAGACAAGGGGATGATAATAAATGGAGAGGAGGAGGTTAGGTTTAGGGAAGTACATAGGAACGGACCAAGACCAGTGAAGGGAGATGGGCAAGTTTAGGAAAGAGGAGGAATAAAGGGAAGAAAAGGAAAAGTTAAATTGAGGGACAAGGAGGGGTTATGAAGGAAAACAGGAAAACTTTTGAATGGATTATGATAGGTGTTGATAATATCCCAGATCATGCATCTGATGTTCTTATTGAATGGGAGAAGAGAACATAATTGTTGAGAAGAATAGAAATTTTGATCTCTCAGTGAGATAAGGATGGATGTAAATATGTTAATGTTAATTTATATTACCCCAAAATAATATAGATAATTAGACAGTAAGATTGCAAAGTCACAGCTTCAAAGCCATGACTTCACAGTCACACAGTAAGAATTCAATGTCACGACCAAAGTCATGCCATCAAAGTCATGAATTTGAAGTCACGACTTCAAAGTCAGGAAATCGCAATCACACAGTAAAAGTTCAAAGTCACAACTTCAAAGTCACAACATCAAAGTCAGGAATTCACGGTCACACAGTAAGACTTCAAAGTCACGGTCAGTCACGACATCAAAGTCACGACATCAAAGTCAGGTCGCAATCACACAGAAAGACTTCAAAGTCACGACTTCACAGTCACACAGTAAAAGTTCAAAGTCACAACCTCAAAGTCACAACATCAAAGTCAGGACTTCACGGTCACACAGTAAGACTTCAAAGTCACGACTTCACAGTCACACAGTAAAAGTTCAAAGTCACAACCTCAAAGTCACGACATCAAAGTCAGGACTACAAAGTTAGGAATTCACAATCACACAGTAAGACTTCAAAGTCATGACTTCACAGTCACATAGTAAAAGTTCAAAGTCACGGCTTCAAAGTCACAACTTCAAAGTTAAAACATCAAAGTCACAACAGTCACACAGTATGACTTCAAAGTCACGACTTCACAGTCACACAGTAAAAGTTCAAAGTCACAACTTCAAAGTCACAACATCAAAGTCAGGACTTCACGGTCACACAGTAAGACTTCAAAGTCACGTCTCACAGTGATGACATCATAATTACGACATCAAAGTCAGGACTTCAAAGTTACAACATCAAAGTCACAACAGTCACACAGTATGACTTCAAAGTCACGGCTCATAGTGATGACATCATAATTCACGACATCAAAGTCACGACTTCAAAGTTACAACATCAAAGTCACAACATTCACACAGTATGACTTCAAAGTCACTGCCTCAAAGTCACGACATCAAAGTCACGACATCAAAGTCAGGACTTCAAAGTTAGAATTCACAATCACACAGTAAGACTTCAAAGTCACGACTTCACAGTCACACAGTAAAGTTCAAAGTCACAACTTCAAAGTCACAACATCAAAGTCAGGACTTCACGGTCACACAGTAAGACTTCAAAGTCACGGCTCACAGTGATGACATCATAATTACGACATCAAAGTCAGGACTTCAAAGTTACAACATCAAAGTCACACAGTATGACTTCAAAGTCACGGCCTCACAGTCACGACATCAAAGTCACGACATCAAAGTCAGGACTTCAAAGTTAGAATTCACAATCACACAGTAAGACTTCAAAGTCACGACTTCACAGTCACACAGTAAAGTTCAAAGTCACAACATCAAAGTCGGGACTTCACAGTCACACAATAAGACTTCAAAGTCACGGCTTCACAGTCACACAGTAAGACTTTATCAGAATCAGAATCACAGTGCAGGAGTATATAGGGAAGGGATTAGAATAAGGAGGGAGGAGGTGAGGTTTGGGGAAGTGAAGGAAAGGGTTGGGTTTTGGGGCAGGGAGGGATTGTGATAGAGGAATAGGGAAAGGGTTGAGATAAGAGAAGGAAGGAGTTAGATTTAGAGAAGAAATATACAAAAACAGTAAAGGGGAGGTTAGGAAAAGGGAAGGTAGGAGGTTGGGTTGAGGGACAGACAAGGGGATGATAATAAATGGAGAGGAGGAGGTTAGGTTTAGGGAAGTACATAGGGAACAGACCAAGACCAGTGAAGGAGATGGGCAAGTTTAGGAAAGAGGAGGAATAAAGGGAAGAAAAGGAAAAGTTAAATTGAGGGACAAGGGAGGGGTTATGATGAAGGGAAAACAGGAAAACTTTTGAATGGATTATGATAGGTGTTGATAATATCCCAGATCATGCATCTGATGTTCTTATTGAATGGGAGAAGAGAACATAATTGTTGAGAAGAATAGAAATTTTGATCTCTCAGTGAGATAAGGATGGATGTAAATATGTTAATGTTAATTTATATTACCCCAAAATAATATAGATAATTAGACAGTAAGATTGCAAAGTCACAGCTTCAAAGTCATGACTTCACAGTCACACAGTAAGAATTCAATGTCACGACCAAAGTCATGCCATCAAAGTCATGAATTTGAAGTCACGACTTCAAAGTCAGGAAATCGCAATCACACAGTAAAGTTCAAAGTCACAACTTCAAAGTCACAACATCAAAGTCAGGAATTCACGGTCACACAGTAAGACTTCAAAGTCACGGTCAGTCACGACATCAAAGTCACGACATCAAAGTCAGGACTACAAAGTTAGGACTTCAAAGTCACACAGTAAGACTTCAAAGTCACGGCTCACAGTGATGACATCATAGTTACGACATCAAAGTCAGGACTTCAAAGTTAGGAATTCACAATCACACAGTAAGACTTCAAAGTCACGACTTCACAGTCACACAGTAAAAGTTCAAAGTCACAACTTCAAAGTCACAACATCAAAGTCAGGACTTCACGGTCACACAGTAAGACTTCAAAGTCACGGCTCACAGTGATGACATCATAATTACGACATCAAAGTCAGGACTTCAAAGTTACAACATCAAAGTCACAACAGTCACACAGTATGACTTCAAAGTCACGGCCTCACAGTCACGACATCAAAGTCACGACATCAAAGTCAGGACTTCAAAGTTAGAATTCACAATCACAGAGTAAGACTTCAAAGTCACGACTTCACAGTCACATAGTAAAAGTTCAAAATCACGGCTTCAAAGTCACGGCTTCAAAGTCACGACTTCAAAGTTAAAACATCAAAGTCACAACAGTCACACAGTATGACTTCAAAGTCACGGCCTCACAGTCACGACATCAAACTCACGACATCAAAGTCAGGACTTCAAAGTTAGGAATTCACAATCACACAGTAAGACTTCAAAGTCACAACTTCACAGTCACACAGTAAAAGTTCAAAGTCACAACATCAAAGTCAGGACTTCACGGTCACACAGTAAGACTTCAAAGTCACGTCTCACAGTGATGACATCATAATTACGACATCAAAGTCAGGACTTCAAAGTTACAACATCAAAGTCACAACAGTCACACAGTAAGACTTCAAAGTCACGGCTCATAGTGATGACATCATAATTCGACATCAAAGTCACGACTTCAAAGTTACAACATCAAAGTCACAACATTCACACAGTATGACTTCAAAGTCACGGCCTCACAGTCACGACATCAAAGTCACGACATCAAAGTCAGGACTTCAAAGTTAGGAATTCACAATCACACAGTAAGACTTCAAAGTCACGACTTCACAGTCACACAGTAAAAGTTCAAAGTCACAACATCAAAGTCGGGACTTCACAGTCACACAATAAGACTTCAAAGTCACGGCTTCACAGTCACACAGTAAGACTTTATCAGAATCAGAATCACAGTGCAGGGAGTATATAGGGAAGGGGATTAGAATAAGGGGAGGAGGAGGTGAGGTTTGGGGAAGAAGTGAAGGGAAAAGGGGTTGGGTTTTGGGGCAGGGAGGATTGTGATAGTAATAATAAATGGGGAGGTTAGGTTTAGGAAAGTACATAGGAACGGACCAAGACCAGTGAAGGGAGATGGGCAAGTTTAGGAAAGAGGAGGAATAAAGGGAAGAAAAGGAAAAGTTAAATTGAGGGACAAGGGAGGGGTTATGATGAAGGGAAAACAGGAAAACTTTTGAATGGATTATGATAGGTGTTGATAATATCCCAGATCATGCATCTGATGTTCTTATTGAATGGGAGAAGAGAACATAATTGTTGAGAAGAATAGAAATTTTGATCTCTCAGTGAGATAAGGATGGATGTAAATATGTTAATGTTAATTTATATTACCCCAAAAGAATATAGATAATTAGACAGTAAGATTGCAAAGTCACAGCTTCAAAGTCATGACTTCACAGTCACACAGTAAGAATTCAATGTCACGACCAAAGTCATGCCATCAAAGTCATGAATTTGAAGTCACGACTTCAAAGTCACAACTTCAAAGTCACAACATCAAAGTCAGGAATTCACGGTCACACAGTAAGACTTCAAAGTCACGGTCAGTCACGACATCAAAGTCACGACATCAAAGTCAGGACTACAAAGTTAGGACTTCAAAGTCACACAGTAAGACTTCAAAGTCACGGCTCACAGTGATGACATCATAGTTACGACATCAAAGTCAGGACTTCAAAGTTAGGAATTCACAATCACACAGTAAGACTTCAAAGTCACGACTTCACAGTCACACAGTAAAAGTTCAAAGTCACAACTTCAAAGTCACAACATCAAAGTCAGGACTTCACGGTCACACAGTAAGACTTCAAAGTCACGGCTCACAGTGATGACATCATAATTACGACATCAAAGTCAGGACTTCAAAGTTACAACATCAAAGTCACAACAGTCACACAGTATGACTTCAAAGTCACGGCCTCACAGTCACGACATCAAAGTCACGACATCAAAGTCAGAATTCACAATCACAGAGTAAGACTTCAAAGTCACGACTTCACAGTCACATAGTAAAAGTTCAAAATCACGGCTTCAAAGTCACGGCTTCAAAGTCACGACTTCAAAGTTAAAACATCAAAGTCACAACAGTCACACAGTATGACTTCAAAGTCACGGCCTCACAGTCACGACATCAAACTCACGACATCAAAGTCAGGACTTCAAAGTTAGAATTCACAATCACACAGTAAGACTTCAAAGTCACAACTTCACAGTCACACAGTAAAAGTTCAAAGTCACAACATCAAAGTCAGGACTTCCGGTCACACAGTAAGACTTCAAAGTCACGTCTCACAGTGATGACATCATAATTACGACATCAAAGTCAGGACTTCAAAGTTACAACATCAAAGTCACAACAGTCACACAGTAAGACTTCAAAGTCACGGCTCATAGTGATGACATCATAGTTACGACATCAAAGTCACGACTTCAAAGTTACAACATCAAAGTCACAACATTCACACAGTATGACTTCAAAGTCACGGCCTCAAAGTCACGACATCAAAGTCACAACATCAAAGTCAGGACTTCAAAGTTAGAATTCACAATCACACAGTAAAGTTCAAAGTCACAACATCAAAGTCGGGACTTCACAGTCACACAGTAAGACTTTATCAGAATCAGAATCACAGTGCAGGAGTATATAGGAAGGGGATTAGAATAAGGAGGGAGGAGGTGAGGTTTGGGAAGAAGTGAAGGAAAAGGGGTTGGGTTTTGGGGCAGGGAGGATTGTGATAGAGGGAATAGGGGAAAGGGTTTGAGATAAGAGAAGGAAGGAGTTAGATTTAGAGAAGAAATATACAAAAACAGTAAAAGGGAGGGTTAGGAAAGGGGAAGGTAGGAGGTTGGGTTGAGGGACAGACACAGGGATGATAATAAATGGGGAGGAGGAGGTTAGGTTTAGGAAAGTACATAGGGGAATGGACCAAGACCAGTGAAGGGAGATGGGCAAGTTTAGGAAAGAGGAGGAATAAAGGGAAGAAAAGGAAAAGTTAAATTGAGGGACAAGGGAGGGTTGTGATAAAGGGAAAACAGGAAAACTTTTGAATGGATTATGATAGCTGTTGATAATATCCCAGATCATGCATCTGATGTTTTTATTGAATGGGAGAAGAGAACACAATTGTTGAGAAGAATAGAAATTTTAATCTCTCAGTGAGATAAGGATGGATGTAAATATGTTAATGTTAATTTATATTACCCCAAAGAATATAGATAATTAGACAGTAAGATTGCAAAGTCACAGCTTCAAAGTCATGACTTCACAGTCACACAGTAAAAATTCAATGTCACGACCAAAGTCACGCCATTAAAGTCATGAATTTAAAGTCACGACTTCAAAGTCAGGAATCGCAATCACACAGAAAGACTTCAAAGTCACAAGTCACAACCTCAAAGTCACAACATCAAAGTCAGGACTTCACGGTCACACAGTAAGACTTCAAAGTCACGGTCAGTCACGACATCAAAGTCAGGACTACAAAGTTAGGACTTCAAAGTCACACAGTAAGACTTCAAAGTCACGGCTCACAGTGATGACATCATAGTTCGACATCAAAGTTAGGACTTCAAAGTTAGGAATTCACAATCACACAGTAAGACTTCAAAGTCATGACTTCACAGTCACATAGTAAAAGTTCAAAGTCACGGCTTCAAAGTCACGACTTCAAAGTTAAAACATCAAAGTCACAACAGTCACACAGTATGACTTCAAAGTCACGACTTCACAGTCACACAGTAAAAGTTCAAAGTCACAACTTCAAAGTCACAACATCAAAGTCAGGACTTCACGGTCACACAGTAAGACTTCAAAGTCACGTCTCACAGTGATGACATCATAATTACGACATCAAAGTCACAACAGTCACACAGTAAGACTTCAAAGTCACGGCTCATAGTGATGACATCATAGTTACGACATCAAAGTCACGACTTCAAAGTTACAACATCAAAGTCACAACATTCACACAGTATGACTTCAAAGTCACGGCCTCAAAGTCACGACATCAAAGTCACGACATCAAAGTCAGGACTTCAAAGTTAGAATTCACAATCACACAGTAAGACTTCAAAGTCACGACTTCACAGTCACACAGTAAAAGTTCAAAGTCACAACTTCAAAGTCACAACATCAAAGTCAGGACTTCACGGTCACACAGTAAGACTTCAAAGTCACGGCTCACAGTGATGACATCATAATTACGACATCAAAGTCAGGACTTCAAAGTTACAACATCAAAGTCACACAGTATGACTTCAAAGTCACGGCCTCACAGTCACGACATCAAAGTCACGACATCAAAGTCAGGACTTCAAAGTTAGAATTCACAATCACACAGTAAGACTTCAAAGTCACGACTTCACAGTCACACAGTAAAAGTTCAAAGTCACAACATCAAAGTCGGACTTCACAGTCACACAATAAGACTTCAAAGTCACGGCTTCACAGTCACACAGTAAGACTTTATCAGAATCAGAATCACAGTGCAGGGAGTATATAGGAAGGGGATTAGAATAAGGGGAGGAGGTGAGGTTTGGGAAGAAGTGAAGGAAAAGGGTTGGGTTTGGGGCAGGAGGGATTGTGATAGGGGAATAGGGAAAGGGGTTGAGATAAGAGAAGGGAAGGAGTTAGATTTAGAGAAGAAATATACAAAAACAGTAAAAGGGAGGGTTAGGAAAGGGGAAGGTAGGAGGTTGGGTTGAGGGACAGACAAGGGGATGATAATAAATGGGAGGTTAGGTTTAGGAAAGTACATAGGGAACGGACCAAGACCAGTGAAGGAGATGGGCAAGTTTAGGAAAGAGGAGGAATAAAGGGAAGAAAAGGAAAAGTTAAATTGAGGGACAAGGGAGGGTTGTGATAAAGGGAAAACAGGAAAACTTTTGAATGGATTATGATAGCTGTTGATAATATCCCAGATCATGCATCTGATGTTTTTATTGAATGGGAGAAGAGAACATAATTGTTGAGAAGAATAGAAATTTTAATCTCTCAGTGAGATAAGGATGGATGTAAATATGTTAATGTTAATTTATATTACCCCAAAGAATATAGATAATTAGACAGTAAGATTGCAAAGTCACAGCTTCAAAGCCATGACTTCACAGTCACACAGTAAGAATTCAATGTCACGACCAAAGTCATGCCATCAAAGTCATGAATTTGAAGTCACGACTTCAAAGTCAGGAAATCGCAATCACACAGTAAAAGTTCAAAGTCACAACTTCAAAGTCACAACATCAAAGTCAGGAATTCACGGTCACACAGTAAGACTTCAAAGTCACGGTCAGTCACGACATCAAAGTCACGACATCAAAGTCAGGACTACAAAGTTAGGACTTCAAAGTCACACAGTAAGACTTCAAAGTCACGGCTCACAGTGATGACATCATAGTTACGACATCAAAGTCAGGACTTCAAAGTTAGAATTCACAATCACACAGTAAGACTTCAAAGTCACGACTTCACAGTCACACAGTAAAAGTTCAAAGTCACAACTTCAAAGTCACAACATCAAAGTCAGGACTTCACGGTCACACAGTAAGACTTCAAAGTCACGGCTCACAGTGATGACATCATAATTACGACATCAAAGTCAGGACTTCAAAGTTACAACATCAAAGTCACAACAGTCACACAGTATGACTTCAAAGTCACGGCCTCACAGTCACGACATCAAAGTCACGACATCAAAGTCAGGACTTCAAAGTTAGAATTCAACAATCACAGAGTAAGACTTCAAAGTCACGACTTCACAGTCACATAGTAAAAGTTCAAAATCACGGCTTCAAAGTCACGGCTTCAAAGTCACGACTTCAAAGTTAAAACATCAAAGTCACAACAGTCACACAGTATGACTTCAAAGTCACGGCCTCACAGTCACGACATCAAACTCACTACATCAAAGTCAGGACTTCAAAGTTAGGAATTCACAATCACACAGTAAGACTTCAAAGTCACAACTTCACAGTCACACAGTAAAAGTTCAAAGTCACAACATCAAAGTCAGGACTTCACGGTCACACAGTAAGACTTCAAAGTCACGTCTCACAGTGATGACATCATAATTACGACATCAAAGTCAGGACTTCAAAGTTACAACATCAAAGTCACAACAGTCACACAGTAAGACTTCAAAGTCACGGCTCATAGTGATGACATCATAGTTACGACATCAAAGTCACGACTTCAAAGTTACAACATCAAAGTCACAACATTCACACAGTATGACTTCAAAGTCACGGCCTCACAGTCACAACATCAAAGTCACGACATCAAAGTCACGACTTCAAAGTTAGAATTCACAATCACACAGTAAGACTTCAAAGTCACGACTTCACTGTCACACAGTAAAAGTTCAAAGTCACAACATCAAAGTCGGGACTTCACAGTCACACAATAAGACTTCAAAGTCACGGCTTCACAGTCACACAGTAAGACTTTATCAGAATCAGAATCACAGTGCAGGAGTATATAGGGAAGGGGGATTAGAATAAGGGGAGGGAGGAGGTGAGGTTTGGGGAAGAAGTGAAGGGAAAAGGGGTTGGGTTTTGGGGCAGGGGAGGGATTGTGATAGTAATAATAAATGGGGAGGTTAGGTTTAGGGAAAGTACATAGGGGAACGGACCAAGACCAGTGAAGGGAGATGGGCAAGTTTAGGAAAGAGGAGGAATAAAGGGGAAGAAAAGGAAAAGTTAAATTGAGGGACAAGGGAGGGGTTATGATGAAGGGAAAACAGGAAAACTTTTGAATGGATTATGATAGGTGTTGATAATATCCCAGATCATGCATCTGATGTTCTTATTGAATGGGAGAAGAGAACATAATTGTTGAGAAGAATAGAAATTTTGATCTCTCAGTGAGATAAGGATGGATGTAAATATGTTAATGTTAATTTATATTACCCCAAAGAATATAGATAATTAGACAGTAAGATTGCAAAGTCACAGCTTCAAAGTCATGACTTCACAGTCACACAGTAAGAATTCAATGTCACGACCAAAGTCATGCCATCAAAGTCATGAATTTGAAGTCACGACTTCAAAGTCAGGAAATCGCAATCACACAGTAAAAGTTCAAAGTCACAACTTCAAAGTCACAACATCAAAGTCAGGAATTCACGGTCACACAGTAAGACTTCAAAGTCACGGTCAGTCACGACATCAAAGTCACGACATCAAAGTCAGGACTACAAAGTTAGGACTTCAAAGTCACACAGTAAGACTTCAAAGTCACGGCTCACAGTGATGACATCATAGTTACGACATCAAAGTCAGGACTTCAAAGTTAGAATTCACAATCACACAGTAAGACTTCAAAGTCACGACTTCACAGTCACACAGTAAAAGTTCAAAGTCACAACTTCAAAGTCACAACATCAAAGTCAGGACTTCACGGTCACACAGTAAGACTTCAAAGTCACGGCTCACAGTGATGACATCATAATTACGACATCAAAGTCAGGACTTCAAAGTTACAACATCAAAGTCACAACAGTCACACAGTATGACTTCAAAGTCACGGCCTCACAGTCACGACATCAAAGTCACGACATCAAAGTCAGGACTTCAAAGTTAGAATTCAACAATCACAGAGTAAGACTTCAAAGTCACGACTTCACAGTCACATAGTAAAAGTTCAAAATCACGGCTTCAAAGTCACGGCTTCAAAGTCACGACTTCAAAGTTAAAACATCAAAGTCACAACAGTCACACAGTATGACTTCAAAGTCACGGCCTCACAGTCACGACATCAAACTCACTACATCAAAGTCAGGACTTCAAAGTTAGAATTCACAATCACACAGTAAGACTTCAAAGTCACAACTTCACAGTCACACAGTAAAAGTTCAAAGTCACAACATCAAAGTCAGGACTTCACGGTCACACAGTAAGACTTCAAAGTCACGTCTCACAGTGATGACATCATAATTACGACATCAAAGTCAGGACTTCAAAGTTACAACATCAAAGTCACAACAGTCACACAGTAAGACTTCAAAGTCACGGCTCATAGTGATGACATCATAGTTACGACATCAAAGTCACGACTTCAAAGTTACAACATCAAAGTCACAACATTCACACAGTATGACTTCAAAGTCACGGCCTCACAGTCACAACATCAAAGTCACGACATCAAAGTCACGACTTCAAAGTTAGAATTCACAATCACACAGTAAGACTTCAAAGTCACGACTTCACTGTCACACAGTAAAAGTTCAAAGTCACAACATCAAAGTCGGGACTTCACAGTCACACAATAAGACTTCAAAGTCACGGCTTCACAGTCACACAGTAAGACTTTATCAGAATCAGAATCACAGTGCAGGGTATATAGGGAAGGGGGATTAGAATAAGGGGAGGAGGAGGTGAGGTTTGGGGAAGAAGTGAAGGAAAAGGGGTTGGGTTTTGGGGCAGGGGAGGATTGTGATAGTAATAATAAATGGGAGGTTAGGTTTAGGGAAAGTACATAGGGAACGGACCAAGACCAGTGAAGGGAGATGGGCAAGTTTAGGAAAGAGGAGGAATAAAGGGAAGAAAAGGAAAAGTTAAATTGAGGGACAAGGGAGGGGTTATGATGAAGGGAAAACAGGAAAACTTTTGAATGGATTATGATAGGTGTTGATAATATCCCAGATCATGCATCTGATGTTCTTATTGAATGGGAGAAGAGAACATAATTGTTGAGAAGAATAGAAATTTTGATCTCTCAGTGAGATAAGGATGGATGTAAATATGTTAATGTTAATTTATATTACCCCAAAGAATATAGATAATTAGACAGTAAGATTGCAAAGTCACAGCTTCAAAGTCATGACTTCACAGTCACACAGTAAGAATTCAATGTCACGACCAAAGTCATGCCATCAAAGTCATGAATTTGAAGTCACGACTTCAAAGTCAGGAAATCGCAATCACACAGTAAAAGTTCAAAGTCACAACTTCAAAGTCACAACATCAAAGTCAGGACTTCACGGTCACACAGTAAGACTTCAAAGTCACGTCTCACAGTGATGACATCATAATTACGACATCAAAGTCAGGACTTCAAAGTTACAACATCAAAGTCACAACAGTCACACAGTAAGACTTCAAAGTCACGGCTCATAGTGATGACATCATAGTTACGACATCAAAGTCACGACTTCAAAGTTACAACATCAAAGTCACAACATTCACACAGTATGACTTCAAAGTCACGGCCTCAAAGTCACGACATCAAAGTCACGACATCAAAGTCAGGACTTCAAAGTTAGAATTCACAATCACACAGTAAGACTTCAAAGTCACGACTTCACAGTCACACAGTAAAAGTTCAAAGTCACAACTTCAAAGTCACAACATCAAAGTCAGGACTTCACGGTCACACAGTAAGACTTCAAAGTCACGGCTCACAGTGATGACATCATAATTACGACATCAAAGTCAGGACTTCAAAGTTACAACATCAAAGTCACACAGTATGACTTCAAAGTCACGGCCTCACAGTCACGACATCAAAGTCACGACATCAAAGTCAGGACTTCAAAGTTAGGAATTCACAATCACACAGTAAGACTTCAAAGTCACGGCTTCACAGTCACACAGTAAGACTTTATCAGAATCAGAATCACAGTGCAGGGAGTATATAGGGAAGGGGGATTAGAATAAGGGGAGGGAGGAGGTGAGGTTTGGGGAAGAAGTGAAGGGAAAAGGGGTTGGGTTTTGGGGCAGGGAGGGATTGTGATAGTAATAATAAATGGGGAGGTTAGGTTTAGGGAAAGTACATAGGGGAACGGACCAAGACCAGTGAAGGGAGATGGGCAAGTTTAGGAAAGAGGAGGAATAAAGGGGAAGAAAAGGAAAAGTTAAATTGAGGGACAAGGGAGGGGTTATGATGAAGGGAAAACAGGAAAACTTTTGAATGGATTATGATAGGTGTTGATAATATCCCAGATCATGCATCTGATGTTTTTATTGAATGGGAGAAGAGAACATAATTGTTGAGAAGAATAGAAATTTTGATCTCTCAGTGAGATAAGGATGGATGTAAATATGTTAATGTTAATTTATATTACCCCAAAAGAATATAGATAATTAGACAGTAAGATTGCAAAGTCACAGCTTCAAAGTCATGACTTCACAGTCACACAGTAAGAATTCAATGTCACGACCAAAGTCATGCCATCAAAGTCATGAATTTGAAGTCACGACTTCAAAGTCAGGAAATCGCAATCACACAGTAAAAGTTCAAAGTCACAACTTCAAAGTCACAACATCAAAGTCAGGACTTCACGGTCACACAGTAAGACTTCAAAGTCACGTCTCACAGTGATGACATCATAATTACGACATCAAAGTCAGGACTTCAAAGTTACAACATCAAAGTCACAACAGTCACACAGTAAGACTTCAAAGTCACGGCTCATAGTGATGACATCATAGTTACGACATCAAAGTCACGACTTCAAAGTTACAACATCAAAGTCACAACATTCACACAGTATGACTTCAAAGTCACGGCCTCACAGTCACGACATCAAAGTCACGACATCAAAGTCAGGACTTCAAAGTTAGGAATTCACAATCACACAGTAAGACTTCAAAGTCACGACTTCACAGTCACACAGTAAAAGTTCAAAGTCACAACATCAAAGTCGGGACTTCACAGTCACACAATAAGACTTCAAAGTCACGGCTTCACAGTCACACAGTAAGACTTTATCAGAATCAGAATCAGTGCAGGGAGTATATAGGGAAGGGGATTAGAATAAGGGAGGGAGGAGGTGAGGTTTGGGGAAGAAGTGAAGGAAAAGGGGTTGGGTTTTGGGGCAGGGAGGGATTGTGATAGTAATAATAAATGGGGAGGTTAGGTTTAGGGAAAGTACATAGGGAACGGACCAAGACCAGTGAAGGGAGATGGGCAAGTTTAGGAAAGAGGAGGAATAAAGGGAAGAAAAGGAAAAGTTAAATTGAGGGACAAGGGAGGGTTATGATGAAGGGAAAACAGGAAAACTTTTGAATGGATTATGATAGGTGTTGATAATATCCCAGATCATGCATCTGATGTTTTTATTGAATGGGAGAAGAGAACATAATTGTTGAGAAGAATAGAAATTTTAATCTCTCAGTGAGATAAGGATGGATGTAAATATGTTAATGTTAATTTATATTACCCCAAAAGAATATAGATAATTAGACAGTAAGATTGCAAAGTCACAGCTTCAAAGTCATGACTTCACAGTCACACAGTAAGAATTCAATGTCACGACCAAAGTCATGCCATCAAAGTCATGAATTTGAAGTCACGACTTCAAAGTCAGGAATCGCAATCACACAGTAAAAGTTCAAAGTCACAACTTCAAAGTCACAACATCAAAGTCAGGAATTCACGGTCACACAGTAAGACTTCAAAGTCACGGTCAGTCACGACATCAAAGTCACGACATCAAAGTCAGGACTACAAAGTTAGGACTTCAAAGTCACACAGTCACGACATCAAAGTCACGACATCAAAGTCAGGACTACAAAGTTAGGACTTCACAGTCACACAGTATGACTTCAAAGTCACGACTTCACAGTCACACAGTAAAAGTTCAAAGTCACAACATCAAAGTCAGGACTTCACGGTCACACAGTATGACTTCAAAGTCACGGCTCACAGTGATGACATCATAGTTACGACATCAAAGTCACGACTTCAAAGTTACAACATCAAAGTCATAACAGTCACACAGTATGACTTCAAAGTCACGGCCTCACAGTCACGACATCAAACTCACGACATCAAAGTCAGGACTTCAAAGTTAGAATTCACAATCACACAGTAAGACTTCATAGTCACGACTTCACAGTCACACAGTAAAAGTTCAAAGTCACAACATCAAAGTCAGGACTTCACGGTCACACAGTATGACTTCAAAGTCACGGCTCACAGTGATGACATCATAGTTACGACATCAAAGTCACAACTTCAAAGTTACAACATCAAAGTCATAACAGTCACACAGTATGACTTCAAAGTCACGGCCTCACAGTCACGACATCAAACTCACGACATCAAAGTCAGGACTTCACAGTCACACAAGAAGACTTCAAAGTCACGGCTTCACAGTCACACAGTAAGACTTTATCAGAATCACAGTGCAGGGAGTATATAGGGAAGGGGGATTAGAATAAGGGGAGGGAGGAGGTGAGGTTTGGGGAAGAAGTGAAGGGAAAAGGGGTTGGGTTTTGGGGCAGGAGGGATTGTGATAGAGGAATAGGGAAAGGGGTTGAGATAAGAGAAGGGAAGGAGTTAGATTTAGAGAAGAAATATACAAAAACAGTAAAAGGGAGGGGGGTTAGGAAAAGGGGAAGGTAGGAGGTTGGGTTGAGGGACAGACAAGGGGATGATAATAAATGGGGAGGTTAGGTTTAGGGAAAGTACATAGGGAACGGACCAAGACCAGTGAAGGGAGATGGGCAAGTTTAGGAAAGAGGAGGAATAAAGGGAAGAAAAGGAAAAGTTAAATTGAGGGACAAGGAGGGTTGTGATAAAGGGAAAACAGGAAAACTTTTGAATGGATTATGATAGCTGTTGATAATATCCCAGATCATGCATCTGATGTTTTTATTGAATGGGAGAAGAGAACATAATTGTTGAGAAGAATAGAAATTTTAATCTCTCAGTGAGATAAGGATGGATGTAAATATGTTAATGTTAATTTATATTACCCCAAAAGAATATAGATAATTAGACAGTAAGATTGCAAAGTCACAGCTTCAAAGTCATGACTTCACAGTCACACAGTAAGAATTCAATGTCACGACCAAAGTCATGCCATCAAAGTCATGAATTTGAAGTCACGACTTCAAAGTCAGGAAATCGCAATCACACAGTAAAAGTTCAAAGTCACAACTTCAAAGTCACAACATCAAAGTCAGGACTTCACGGTCACACAGTAAGACTTCAAAGTCACGTCTCACAGTGATGACATCATAATTACGACATCAAAGTCAGGACTTCAAAGTTACAACATCAAAGTCACAACAGTCACACAGTAAGACTTCAAAGTCACGGCTCATAGTGATGACATCATAGTTACGACATCAAAGTCACGACTTCAAAGTTACAACATCAAAGTCACAACATTCACACAGTATGACTTCAAAGTCACGGCCTCACAGTCACGACATCAAAGTCACGACATCAAAGTCAGGACTTCAAAGTTAGGAATTCACAATCACACAGTAAGACTTCAAAGTCACGACTTCACTGTCACACAGTAAAAGTTCAAAGTCACAACATCAAAGTCGGGACTTCACAGTCACACAATAAGACTTCAAAGTCACGGCTTCACAGTCACACAGTAAGACTTTATCAGAATCAGAATCACAGTGCAGGAGTATATAGGGAAGGGGGATTAGAATAAGGAGGGAGGAGGTGAGGTTTGGGGAAGAAGTGAAGGGAAAAGGGGTTGGGTTTTGGGGCAGGGAGGGATTGTGATAGTAATAATAAATGGGGAGGTTAGGTTTAGGGAAAGTACATAGGGAACGGACCAAGACCAGTGAAGGGAGATGGGCAAGTTTAGGAAAGAGGAGGAATAAAGGGAAGAAAAGGAAAAGTTAAATTGAGGGACAAGGGAGGGGTTATGATGAAGGGAAAACAGGGAAAACTTTTGAATGGATTATGATAGGTGTTGATAATATCCCAGATCATGCATCTGATGTTTTTATTGAATGGGAGAAGAGAACATAATTGTTGAGAAGAATAGAAATTTTAATCTCTCAGTGAGATAAGGATGGATGTAAATATGTTAATGTTAATTTATATTACCCCAAAAGAATATAGATAATTAGACAGTAAGATTGCAAAGTCACAGCTTCAAAGTCATGACTTCACAGTCACACAGTAAGAATTCAATGTCACGACCAAAGTCATGCCATCAAAGTCATGAATTTGAAGTCACGACTTCAAAGTCAGGAAATCGCAATCACACAGTAAAAGTTCAAAGTCACAACTTCAAAGTCACAACATCAAAGTCAGGAATTCACGGTCACACAGTAAGACTTCAAAGTCACGGTCAGTCACGACATCAAAGTCACGACATCAAAGTCAGGACTACAAAGTTAGGACTTCAAAGTCACACAGTCACGACATCAAAGTCACGACATCAAAGTCAGGACTTCAAAGTCACGACTTCACAGTCACACAGTAAGACTTCAAAGTCACGACTTCACAGTCACACAGTAAAAGTTCAAAGTCACAACATCAAAGTCAGGACTTCACGGTCACACAGTATGACTTCAAAGTCACGGCTCACAGTGATGACATCATAGTTACGACATCAAAGTCACGACTTCAAAGTTACAACATCAAAGTCATAACAGTCACACAGTATGACTTCAAAGTCACGGCCTCACAGTCACGACATCAAACTCACGACATCAAAGTCAGGACTTCAAAGTTAGGAAGTCACAATCACACAGTAAGACTTCATAGTCACGACTTCACAGTCACACAGTAAAAGTTCAAAGTCACAACATCAAAGTCAGGACTTCACGGTCACACAGTATGACTTCAAAGTCACGGCTCACAGTGATGACATCATAGTTACGACATCAAAGTCACAACTTCAAAGTTACAACATCAAAGTCATAACAGTCACACAGTATGACTTCAAAGTCACGGCCTCACAGTCACGACATCAAACTCACGACATCAAAGTCAGGACTTCACAGTCACACAAGAAGACTTCAAAGTCACGGCTTCACAGTCACACAGTAAGACTTTATCAGAATCACAGTGCAGGGAGTATATAGGGAAGGGGATTAGAATAAGGGAGGGAGGAGGTGAGGTTTGGGGAAGAAGTGAAGGGAAAAGGGGTTGGGTTTCGGGGCAGGGGAGGGATTGTGATAGAGGGGAATAGGGGAAAGGGGTTGAGATAAGAGAAGGGAAGGAGTTAGATTTAGAGAAGAAATATACAAAAACAGTAAAAGGGAGGGGTTAGGAAAAGGAAGGTAGGAGGTTGGGTTGAGGGACAGACAAGGGGATGATAATAAATGGGGAGGTTAGGTTTAGGGAAAGTACATAGGAACGGACCAAGACCAGTGAAGGGAGATGGGCAAGTTTAGGAAAGAGGAGGAATAAAGGGAAGAAAAGGAAAAGTTAAATTGAGGGACAAGGAGGGTTGTGATAAAGGGAAAACAGGGAAAACTTTTGAATGGATTATGATAGCTGTTGATAATATCCCAGATCATGCATCTGATGTTTTTATTGAATGGGAGAAGAGAACATAATTGTTGAGAAGAATAGAAATTTTAATCTCTCAGTGAGATAAGGATGGATGTAAATATGTTAATGTTAATTTATATTACCCCAAAGAATATAGATAATTAGACAGTAAGATTGCAAAGTCACAGCTTCAAAGTCATGACTTCACAGTCACACAGTAAGAATTCAATGTCACGACCAAAGTCATGCCATCAAAGTCATGAATTTGAAGTCACGACTTCAAAGTCAGAAATCGCAATCACACAGTAAAAGTTCAAAGTCACAACTTCAAAGTCACAACATCAAAGTCAGGAATTCACGGTCACACAGTAAGACTTCAAAGTCACGGTCAGTCACGACATCAAAGTCACGACATCAAAGTCACGACATCAAAGTCAGGACTTCAAAGTCACACAGTAAGACTTCAAAGTCACGACTTCACAGTCACACAGTAAAAGTTCAAAGTCACAACTTCAAAGTCACAACATCAAAGTCAGGACTTCACGGTCACACAGTAAGACTTCAAAGTCACGTCTCACAGTGATGACATCATAATTACGACATCAAAGTCAGGACTTCAAAGTTACAACATCAAAGTCACAACAGTCACACAGTAAGACTTCAAAGTCACGGCTCATAGTGATGACATCATAGTTACGACATCAAAGTCACGACTTCAAAGTTACAACATCAAAGTCACAACATTCACACAGTATGACTTCAAAGTCACGGCCTCACAGTCACGACATCAAAGTCACGACATCAAAGTCAGGACTTCAAAGTTAGGAATTCACAATCACACAGTAAGACTTCAAAGTCACGACTTCACAGTCACACAGTAAAAGTTCAAAGTCACAACATCAAAGTCGGGACTTCACAGTCACACAATAAGACTTCAAAGTCACGGCTTCACAGTCACACAGTAAGACTTTATCAGAATCAGAATCACAGTGCAGGGAGTATATAGGGAAGGGGGATTAGAATAAGGGGAGGGAGGAGGTGAGGTTTGGGGAAGAAGTGAAGGGAAAAGGGGTTGGGTTTTGGGGCAGGGGAGGGATTGTGATAGTAATAATAAATGGGGAGGTTAGGTTTAGGGAAAGTACATAGGGGAACGGACCAAGACCAGTGAAGGGAGATGGGCAAGTTTAGGAAAGAGGAGGAATAAAGGGGAAGAAAAGGAAAAGTTAAGTTGAGGGACAAGGGAGGGTTATGATGAAGGGAAAACAGGGAAAACTTTTGAATGGATTATGATAGGTGTTGATAATATCCCAGATCATGCATCTGATGTTTTTATTGAATGGGAGAAGAGAACATAATTGTTGAGAAGAATAGAAATTTTAATCTCTCAGTGAGATAAGGATGGATGTAAATATGTTAATGTTAATTTATATTACCCCAAAAGAATATAGATAATTAGACAGTAAGATTGCAAAGTCACAGCTTCAAAGTCATGACTTCACAGTCACACAGTAAGAATTCAATGTCACGACCAAAGTCATGCCATCAAAGTCATGAATTTGAAGTCACGACTTCAAAGTGGAAATCGCAATCACACAGTAAAAGTTCAAAGTCACAACTTCAAAGTCACAACATCAAAGTCAGGAATTCACGGTCACACAGTAAGACTTCAAAGTCACGGTCAGTCACGACATCAAAGTCACGACATCAAAGTCAGGACTACAAAGTTAGGACTTCAAAGTCACACAGTCACGACATCAAAGTCACGACATCAAAGTCAGGACTTCAAAGTCACGACTTCACAGTCACACAGTAAGACTTCAAAGTCACGACTTCACAGTCACACAGTAAAAGTTCAAAGTCACAACATCAAAGTCAGGACTTCACGGTCACACAGTATGACTTCAAAGTCACGGCTCACAGTGATGACATCATAGTTACGACATCAAAGTCACGACTTCAAAGTTACAACATCAAAGTCATAACAGTCACACAGTATGACTTCAAAGTCACGGCCTCACAGTCACGACATCAAACTCACGACATCAAAGTCAGGACTTCAAAGTTAGGAAGTCACAATCACACAGTAAGACTTCATAGTCACGACTTCACAGTCACACAGTAAAAGTTCAAAGTCACAACATCAAAGTCAGGACTTCACGGTCACACAGTATGACTTCAAAGTCACGGCTCACAGTGATGACATCATAGTTACGACATCAAAGTCACAACTTCAAAGTTACAACATCAAAGTCATAACAGTCACACAGTATGACTTCAAAGTCACGGCCTCACAGTCACGACATCAAACTCACGACATCAAAGTCAGGACTTCACAGTCACACAAGAAGACTTCAAAGTCACGGCTTCACAGTCACACAGTAAGACTTTATCAGAATCACAGTGCAGGGAGTATATAGGGAAGGGGGATTAGAATAAGGGGAGGGAGGAGGTGAGGTTTGGGGAAGAAGTGAAGGGAAAAGGGGTTGGGTTTTGGGGCAGGGAGGATTGTGATAGAGGAATAGGGGAAAGGGGTTGAGATAAGAGAAGGAAGGAGTTAGATTTAGAGAAGAAATATACAAAAACAGTAAAAGGGAGGGGGGTTAGGAAAAGGGGAAGGTAGGAGGTTGGGTTGAGGGACAGACAAGGGGATGATAATAAATGGGGAGGTTAGGTTTAGGGAAAGTACATAGGGGAACGGACCAAGACCAGTAAAGGGAGATGGGCAAGTTTAGGAAAGAGGAGGAATAAAGGGGAAGAAAAGGAAAAGTTAAATTGAGGGACAAGGGAGGGGTTGTGATAAAGGGGAAAACAGGGAAAACTTTTGAATGGATTATGATAGCTGTTGATAATATCCCAGATCATGCATCTGATGTTTTTATTGAATGGGAGAAGAGAACATAATTGTTGAGAAGAATAGAAATTTTAATCTCTCAGTGAGATAAGGATGGATGTAAATATGTTAATGTTAATTTATATTACCCAAAAGAATATAGATAATTAGACAGTAAGATTGCAAAGTCACAGCTTCAAAGTCATGACTTCACAGTCACACAGTAAGAATTCAATGTCACGACCAAAGTCATGCCATCAAAGTCATGAATTTGAAGTCACGACTTCAAAGTCAGGAAATCGCAATCACACAGTAAAAGTTCAAAGTCACAACTTCAAAGTCACAACATCAAAGTCAGGAATTCACGGTCACACAGTAAGACTTCAAAGTCACGGTCAGTCACGACATCAAAGTCACGACATCAAAGTCACGACATCAAAGTCAGGACTTCAAAGTCACACAGTAAGACTTCAAAGTCACGACTTCACAGTCACACAGTAAAGTTCAAAGTCACAACTTCAAAGTCACAACATCAAAGTCAGGACTTCACGGTCACACAGTAAGACTTCAAAGTCACGTCTCACAGTGATGACATCATAATTACGACATCAAAGTCAGGACTTCAAAGTTACAACATCAAAGTCACAACAGTCACACAGTAAGACTTCAAAGTCACGGCTCATAGTGATGACATCATAGTTACGACATCAAAGTCACGACTTCAAAGTTACAACATCAAAGTCACAACATTCACACAGTATGACTTCAAAGTCACGGCCTCACAGTCACGACATCAAAGTCACGACATCAAAGTCAGGACTTCAAAGTTAGAATTCACAATCACACAGTAAGACTTCAAAGTCACGACTTCACTGTCACACAGTAAAAGTTCAAAGTCACAACATCAAAGTCGGGACTTCACAGTCACACAATAAGACTTCAAAGTCACGGCTTCACAGTCACACAGTAAGACTTTATCAGAATCAGAATCACAGTGCAGGAGTATATAGGGAAGGGGGATTAGAATAAGGGGAGGGAGGAGGTGAGGTTTGGGGAAGAAGTGAAGGGAAAAGGGGTTGGGTTTTGGGGCAGGGGAGGGATTGTGATAGTAATAATAAATGGGGAGGTTAGGTTTAGGGAAAGTACATAGGGGAACGGACCAAGACCAGTGAAGGGAGATGGGCAAGTTTAGGAAAGAGGAGGAATAAAGGGGAAGAAAAGGAAAAGTTAAATTGAGGGACAAGGGAGGGGTTATGATGAAGGGGAAAACAGGGAAAACTTTTGAATGGATTATGATAGGTGTTGATAATATCCCAGATCATGCATCTGATGTTTTTATTGAATGGGAGAAGAGAACATAATTGTTGAGAAGAATAGAAATTTTAATCTCTCAGTGAGATAAGGATGGATGTAAATATGTTAATGTTAATTTATATTACCCCAAAAGAATATAGATAATTAGACAGTAAGATTGCAAAGTCACAGCTTCAAAGTCATGACTTCACAGTCACACAGTAAGAATTCAATGTCACGACCAAAGTCATGCCATCAAAGTCATGAATTTGAAGTCACGACTTCAAAGTCAGGAAATCGCAATCACACAGTAAAAGTTCAAAGTCACAACTTCAAAGTCACAACATCAAAGTCAGGAATTCACGGTCACACAGTAAGACTTCAAAGTCACGGTCAGTCACGACATCAAAGTCACGACATCAAAGTCAGGACTACAAAGTTAGGACTTCAAAGTCACACAGTCACGACATCAAAGTCACGACATCAAAGTCAGGACTTCAAAGTCACGACTTCACAGTCACACAGTAAGACTTCAAAGTCACGACTTCACAGTCACACAGTAAAAGTTCAAAGTCACAACATCAAAGTCAGGACTTCACGGTCACACAGTATGACTTCAAAGTCACGGCTCACAGTGATGACATCATAGTTACGACATCAAAGTCACGACTTCAAAGTTACAACATCAAAGTCATAACAGTCACACAGTATGACTTCAAAGTCACGGCCTCACAGTCACGACATCAAACTCACGACATCAAAGTCAGGACTTCAAAGTTAGGAAGTCACAATCACACAGTAAGACTTCATAGTCACGACTTCACAGTCACACAGTAAAAGTTCAAAGTCACAACATCAAAGTCAGGACTTCACGGTCACACAGTATGACTTCAAAGTCACGGCTCACAGTGATGACATCATAGTTACGACATCAAAGTCACAACTTCAAAGTTACAACATCAAAGTCATAACAGTCACACAGTATGACTTCAAAGTCACGGCCTCACAGTCACGACATCAAACTCACGACATCAAAGTCAGGACTTCACAGTCACACAAGAAGACTTCAAAGTCACGGCTTCACAGTCACACAGTAAGACTTTATCAGAATCACAGTGCAGGGAGTATATAGGGAAGGGGGATTAGAATAAGGGGAGGGAGGAGGTGAGGTTTGGGGAAGAAGTGAAGGGAAAAGGGGTTGGGTTTCGGGGCAGGGGAGGGATTGTGATAGAGGGGAATAGGGGAAAGGGGTTGAGATAAGAGAAGGAAGGAGTTAGATTTAGAGAAGAAATATACAAAAACAGTAAAGGGAGGGGGTTAGGAAAGGGAAGGTAGGAGGTTGGGTTGAGGGACAGACAAGGGATGATAATAAATGGGGAGGTTAGGTTTAGGAAAGTACATAGGGAACGGACCAAGACCAGTGAAGGGAGATGGGCAAGTTTAGGAAAGAGGAGGAATAAAGGGAAGAAAAGGAAAAGTTAAATTGAGGGACAAGGGAGGGTTGTGATAAAGGGAAAACAGGAAAACTTTTGAATGGATTATGATAGCTGTTGATAATATCCCAGATCATGCATCTGATGTTTTTATTGAATGGGAGAAGAGAACATAATTGTTGAGAAGAATAGAAATTTTAATCTCTCAGTGAGATAAGGATGGATGTAAATATGTTAATGTTAATTTATATTACCCCAAAAGAATATAGATAATTAGACAGTAAGATTGCAAAGTCACAGCTTCAAAGTCATGACTTCACAGTCACACAGTAAGAATTCAATGTCACGACCAAAGTCATGCCATCAAAGTCATGAATTTGAAGTCACGACTTCAAAGTCAGGAAATCGCAATCACACAGTAAAAGTTCAAAGTCACAACTTCAAAGTCACAACATCAAAGTCAGGACTTCACGGTCACACAGTAAGACTTCAAAGTCACGTCTCACAGTGATGACATCATAATTACGACATCAAAGTCAGGACTTCAAAGTTACAACATCAAAGTCACAACAGTCACACAGTAAGACTTCAAAGTCACGGCTCATAGTGATGACATCATAGTTACGACATCAAAGTCACGACTTCAAAGTTACAACATCAAAGTCACAACATTCACACAGTATGACTTCAAAGTCACGGCCTCACAGTCACGACATCAAAGTCACGACATCAAAGTCAGGACTTCAAAGTTAGGAATTCACAATCACACAGTAAGACTTCAAAGTCACGACTTCACTGTCACACAGTAAAAGTTCAAAGTCACAACATCAAAGTCGGGACTTCACAGTCACACAATAAGACTTCAAAGTCACGGCTTCACAGTCACACAGTAAGACTTTATCAGAATCAGAATCACAGTGCAGGGAGTATATAGGGAAGGGGATTAGAATAAGGGAGGGAGGAGGTGAGGTTTGGGAAGAAGTGAAGGAAAAGGGGTTGGGTTTTGGGGCAGGGGAGGGATTGTGATAGTAATAATAAATGGGGAGGTTAGGTTTAGGAAAGTACATAGGGAACGGACCAAGACCAGTGAAGGGAGATGGGCAAGTTTAGGAAAGAGGAGGAATAAAGGGAAGAAAAGGAAAAGTTAAGTTGAGGGACAAGGGAGGGGTTATGATGAAGGGAAAACAGGAAAACTTTTGAATGGATTATGATAGGTGTTGATAATATCCCAGATCATGCATCTGATGTTTTTATTGAATGGGAGAAGAGAACATAATTGTTGAGAAGAATAGAAATTTTAATCTCTCAGTGAGATAAGGATGGATGTAAATATGTTAATGTTAATTTATATTACCCCAAAAGAATATAGATAATTAGACAGTAAGATTGCAAAGTCACAGCTTCAAAGTCATGACTTCACAGTCACACAGTAAGAATTCAATGTCACGACCAAAGTCATGCCATCAAAGTCATGAATTTGAAGTCACGACTTCAAAGTGAGAAATCGCAATCACACAGTAAAAGTTCAAAGTCACAACTTCAAAGTCACAACATCAAAGTCAGGAATTCACGGTCACACAGTAAGACTTCAAAGTCACGGTCAGTCACGACATCAAAGTCACGACATCAAAGTCAGGACTACAAAGTTAGGACTTCAAAGTCACACAGTCACGACATCAAAGTCACGACATCAAAGTCAGGACTTCAAAGTCACGACATCAAAGTCAGGACTTCAAAGTCACGACTTCACAGTCACACAGTAAAAGTTCAAAGTCACAACATCAAAGTCAGGACTTCACGGTCACACAGTATGACTTCAAAGTCACGGCTCACAGTGATGACATCATAGTTACGACATCAAAGTCACGACTTCAAAGTTACAACATCAAAGTCATAACAGTCACACAGTATGACTTCAAAGTCACGGCCTCACAGTCACGACATCAAACTCACGACATCAAAGTCAGGACTTCAAAGTTAGGAAGTCACAATCACACAGTAAGACTTCATAGTCACGACTTCACAGTCACACAGTAAAAGTTCAAAGTCACAACATCAAAGTCAGGACTTCACGGTCACACAGTATGACTTCAAAGTCACGGCTCACAGTGATGACATCATAGTTACGACATCAAAGTCACAACTTCAAAGTTACAACATCAAAGTCATAACAGTCACACAGTATGACTTCAAAGTCACGGCCTCACAGTCACGACATCAAACTCACGACATCAAAGTCAGGACTTCACAGTCACACAAGAAGACTTCAAAGTCACGGCTTCACAGTCACACAGTAAGACTTTATCAGAATCACAGTGCAGGAGTATATAGGGAAGGGGATTAGAATAAGGGGAAGGAGGAGGTGAGGTTTGGGGAAGAAGTGAAGGGAAAAGGGGTTGGGTTTCGGGGCAGGGGAGGGATTGTGATAGAGGGGAATAGGGGAAAGGGGTTGAGATAAGAGAAGGGAAGGAGTTAGATTTAGAGAAGAAATATACAAAAACAGTAAAAGGGAGGGGGGTTAGGAAAAGGGGAAGGTAGGAGGTTGGGTTGAGGGACAGACAAGGGGATGATAATAAATGGAGAGGAGGGAGGTTAGGTTTAGGGAAAGTACATAGGGGAACGGACCAAGACCAGTGAAGGGAGATGGGCAAGTTTAGGAAAGAGGAGGAATAAAGGGGAAGAAAAGGAAAAGTTAAATTGAGGGACAAGGGAGGGGTTATGATGAAGGGGAAAACAGGGAAAACTTTTGAATGGATTATGATAGGTGTTGATAATATCCCAGATCATGCATCTGATGTTCTTATTGAATGGGAGAAGAGAACATAATTGTTGAGAAGAATAGAAATTTTGATCTCTCAGTGAGATAAGGATGGATGTAAATATGTTAATGTTAATTTATATTACCCCAAAAGAATATAGATAATTAGACAGTAAGATTGCAAAGTCACAGCTTCAAAGTCATGACTTCACAGTCACACAGTAAGAATTCAATGTCACGACCAAAGTCATGCCATCAAAGTCATGAATTTGAAGTCACGACTTCAAAGTCAGGAAATCGCAATCACACAGTAAAAGTTCAAAGTCACAACTTCAAAGTCACAACATCAAAGTCAGGACTTCACGGTCACACAGTAAGACTTCAAAGTCACGTCTCACAGTGATGACATCATAATTACGACATCAAAGTCAGGACTTCAAAGTTACAACATCAAAGTCACAACAGTCACACAGTAAGACTTCAAAGTCACGGCTCATAGTGATGACATCATAGTTACGACATCAAAGTCACGACTTCAAAGTTACAACATCAAAGTCACAACATTCACACAGTATGACTTCAAAGTCACGGCCTCACAGTCACGACATCAAAGTCACGACATCAAAGTCAGGACTTCAAAGTTAGAATTCACAATCACACAGTAAGACTTCAAAGTCACGACTTCACAGTCACAGTAAAAGTTCAAAGTCACAACATCAAAGTCGGGACTTCACAGTCACACAATAAGACTTTATCAGAATCAGAATCACAGTGCAGGGAGTATATAGGGAAGGGGATTAGAATAAGGGGAGGAGGAGGTGAGGTTTGGGGAAGAAGTGAAGGGAAAAGGGGTTGGGTTTTGGGGCAGGGGAGGGATTGTGATAGTAATAATAAATGGGGAGGTTAGGTTTAGGGAAAGTACATAGGGGAACGGACCAAGACCAGTGAAGGGAGATGGGCAAGTTTAGGAAAGAGGAGGAATAAAGGGAAGAAAAGGAAAAGTTAAATTGAGGGACAAGGGAGGGGTTATGATGAAGGGAAAACAGGAAAACTTTTGAATGGATTATGATAGGTGTTGATAATATCCCAGATCATGCATCTGATGTTCTTATTGAATGGGAGAAGAGAACATAATTGTTGAGAAGAATAGAAATTTTGATCTCTCAGTGAGATAAGGATGGATGTAAATATGTTAATGTTAATTTATATTACCCCAAAAGAATATAGATAATTAGACAGTAAGATTGCAAAGTCACAGCTTCAAAGTCATGACTTCACAGTCACACAGTAAGAATTCAATGTCACGACCAAAGTCATGCCATCAAAGTCATGAATTTGAAGTCACGACTTCAAAGTCAGGAAATCGCAATCACACAGTAAAAGTTCAAAGTCACAACATCAAAGTCAGGAATTCACGGTCACACAGTAAGACTTCAAAGTCACGGCCTCACAGTCACGACATCAAACTCACGACATCAAAGTCAGGACTTCAAAGTTAGAATTCACAATCACACAGTAAGACTTCAAAGTCACGACTTCACAGTCACACAGTAAAAGTTCAAAGTCACAACATCAAAGTCGGGACTTCACAGTCACACAATAAGACTTCAAAGTCACGGCTTCACAGTCACACAGTAAGACTTTATCAGAATCAGAATCACAGTGCAGGGAGTATATAGGGAAGGGGGATTAGAATAAGGGGAGGGAGGAGGTGAGGTTTGGGGAAGAAGTGAAGGGAAAAGGGGTTGGGTTTTGGGGCAGGAGGGATTGTGATAGTAATAATAAATGGGGAGGTTAGGTTTAGGGAAAGTACATAGGGAACGGACCAAGACCAGTGAAGGGAGATGGGCAAGTTTAGGAAAGAGGAGGAATAAAGGGAAGAAAAGGAAAAGTTAAATTGAGGGACAAGGAGGGGTTATGATGAAGGGAAAACAGGAAAACTTTTGAATGGATTATGATAGGTGTTGATAATATCCCAGATCATGCATCTGATGTTTTTATTGAATGGGAGAAGAGAACATAATTGTTGAGAAGAATAGAAATTTTGATCTCTCAGTGAGATAAGGATGGATGTAAATATGTTAATGTTAATTTATATTACCCCAAAAGAATATAGATAATTAGACAGTAAGATTGCAAAGTCACAGCTTCAAAGTCATGACTTCACAGTCACACAGTAAGAATTCAATGTCACGACCAAAGTCATGCCATCAAAGTCATGAATTTGAAGTCACGACTTCAAAGTCAGGAAATCGCAATCACACAGTAAAAGTTCAAAGTCACAACTTCAAAGTCACAACATCAAAGTCAGGAATTCACGGTCACACAGTAAGACTTCAAAGTCACGGTCAGTCACGACATCAAAGTCACGACATCAAAGTCAGGACTACAAAGTTAGGACTTCAAAGTCACACAGTAAGACTTCAAAGTCACGGCTCACAGTGATGACATCATAGTTACGACATCAAAGTCAGGACTTCAAAGTTAGAATTCACAATCACACAGTAAGACTTCAAAGTCACGACTTCACAGTCACACAGTAAAGTTCAAAGTCACAACTTCAAAGTCACAACATCAAAGTCAGGACTTCACGGTCACACAGTAAGACTTCAAAGTCACGTCTCACAGTGATGACATCATAATTACGACATCAAAGTCAGGACTTCAAAGTTACAACATCAAAGTCACAACAGTCACACAGTAAGACTTCAAAGTCACGGCTCATAGTGATGACATCATAGTTACGACATCAAAGTCACGACTTCAAAGTTACAACATCAAAGTCACAACATTCACACAGTATGACTTCAAAGTCACGGCCTCACAGTCACGACATCAAAGTCACGACATCAAAGTCAGGACTTCAAAGTTAGGAATTCACAATCACACAGTAAGACTTCAAAGTCACGACTTCACAGTCACACAGTAAAAGTTCAAAGTCACAACATCAAAGTCGGGACTTCACAGTCACACAATAAGACTTCAAAGTCACGGCTTCACAGTCACACAGTAAGACTTTATCAGAATCAGAATCACAGTGCAGGGAGTATATAGGGAAGGGGGATTAGAATAAGGGGAGGGAGGAGGTGAGGTTTGGGGAAGAAGTGAAGGGAAAAGGGGTTGGGTTTTGGGGCAGGGGAGGGATTGTGATAGTAATAATAAATGGGGAGGTTAGGTTTAGGAAAGTACATAGGGAACGGACCAAGACCAGTGAAGGGAGATGGGCAAGTTTAGGAAAGAGGAGGAATAAAGGGGAAGAAAAGGAAAAGTTAAATTGAGGGACAAGGGAGGGGTTATGATGAAGGGAAAACAGGAAAACTTTTGAATGGATTATGATAGGTGTTGATAATATCCCAGATCATGCATCTGATGTTCTTATTGAATGGGAGAAGAGAACATAATTGTTGAGAAGAATAGAAATTTTGATCTCTCAGTGAGATAAGGATGGATGTAAATATGTTAATGTTAATTTATATTACCCCAAAAGAATATAGATAATTAGACAGTAAGATTGCAAAGTCACAGCTTCAAAGTCATGACTTCACAGTCACACAGTAAGAATTCAATGTCACGACCAAAGTCATAACATCAAAGTCATGAATTTGAAGTCACGACTTCAAAGTCAGGAAATCGCAATCACACAGTAAAAGTTCAAAGTCACAACTTCAAAGTCACAACATCAAAGTCAGGAATTCACGGTCACACAGTAAGACTTCAAAGTCACGGTCAGTCACGACATCAAAGTCAGGACTACAAAGTTAGGACTTCAAAGTCACACAGTAAGACTTCAAAGTCACGGCTCACAGTGATGACATCATAGTTACGACATCAAAGTCAGGACTTCAAAGTTAGGAATTCACAATCACACAGTAAGACTTCAAAGTCACGACTTCACAGTCACAGTAAAAGTTCAAAGTCACAACTTCAAAGTCACAACATCAAAGTCAGGACTTCACGGTCACACAGTAAGACTTTAAAGGCACGGCTCACAGTGATGACATCATAATTACGACATCAAAGTCAGGACTTCAAAGTTACAACATCAAAGTCACAACAGTCACACAGTATGACTTCAAAGTCACGGCCTCACAGTCACGACATCAAAGTCACGACATCAAAGTCAGGACTTCAAAGTTAGAATTCACAATCACAGAGTAAGACTTCAAAGTCACGACTTCACAGTCACATAGTAAAAGTTCAAAATCACGGCTTCAAAGTCACGGCTTCAAAGTCACGACATCAAAGTCAGGACTTCAAAGTTAGGAATTCACAATCACACAGTAAGACTTCAAAGTCACAACTTCACAGTCACACAGTAAAAGTTCAAAGTCACAACATCAAAGTCGGGACTTCACAGTCACACAATAAGACTTCAAAGTCACGGCTTCACAGTCACACAGTAAGACTTTATCAGAATCAGAATCACAGTGCAGGGAGTATATAGGGAAGGGGGATTAGAATAAGGGGAGGGAGGAGGTGAGGTTTGGGGAAGAAGTGAAGGGAAAAGGGGTTGGGTTTTGGGGCAGGGGAGGGATTGTGATAGTAATAATAAATGGGGAGGTTAGGTTTAGGGAAAGTACATAGGGGAACGGACCAAGACCAGTGAAGGGAGATGGGCAAGTTTAGGAAAGAGGAGGAATAAAGGGGAAGAAAAGGAAAAGTTAAATTGAGGGACAAGGGAGGGGTTGTGATAAAGGGGAAAACAGGGAAAACTTTTGAATGGATTATGATAGGTGTTGATAATATCCCAGATCATGCATCTGATGTTCTTATTGAATGGGAGAAGAGAACATAATTGTTGAGAAGAATAGAAATTTTGATCTCTCAGTGAGATAAGGATGGATGTAAATATGTTAATGTTAATTTATATTACCCCAAAAGAATATAGATAATTAGACAGTAAGATTGCAAAGTCACAGCTTCAAAGTCATGACTTCACAGTCACACAGTAAGAATTCAATGTCACGACCAAAGTCGTGAATATAGATAATTAGACAGTAAGATTGCAAAGTCACGGCTTCAAAGTCAGGACTTCAAAGTTAAAACATCAAAGTCACAACAGTCACACAGTATGACTTCAAAGTCACGGCCTCACAGTCACGACATCAAACTCACGACATCAAAGTCAGGACTTCAAAGTTAGGAATTCACAATCACACAGTAAGACTTCAAAGTCACGACTTCACAGTCACACAGTAAAAGTTCAAAGTCACGACTTCAACGTCACAACATCAAAGTCAGGACTTCACGGTCTGACAGTCACGACATCAAAGTCACGACATCAAAGTCAGGACTACAAAGTTAGGACTTCACAGTCACACAGTAAGACTTCAAAGTCACGGCTCACAGTGATGACATCATAGTTACGACATCAAAGTCAGGACTTCAAAGTTAGAATTCACAATCACACAGTAAGACTTCAAAGTCACGACTTCACAGTCACACAGTAAAGTTCAAAGTCACAACTTCAGAGTCACAACATCAAAGTCAGGACTTCACGGTCACACAGTAAGACTTCAAAGTCACGGTCTCACAGTCACGACATCAAAGTCACGACATCAAAGTCAGGACTACAAAGTTAGGACTTCACAGTCACACAGTAAGACTTCAAAGTCACGGCTCACAGTGATGACATCATACTCACGACATCAAAGTCACGACATCAAATTCAGGACTACAAAGTTAGAATTCACAATCACACAGTAAGACTTCAAAGTCACGACTTCAAAGTCACACAGTAAAAGTTCAAAGTCACAACATCAAAGTCAGGACTTCACAGTCACACAATAAGACTTCAAAGTCACGGCTTCACAGTCACACAGTAAGACTTTATCAGAATCAGAATCACAGTGCAGGGAGTATATAGAGAAGGGGGATTAGAATAAGGGGAGGGAGGAGGTGAGGTTTGGGGAAGAAGTGAAGGGAAAAGGGGTTGGGTTTTGGGGCAGGGGAGGGATTGTGATAGAGGGGAATAGGGGAAAGGGGTTCAGATAAGAGAAGGGAAGTGTCAGACCTGGACTTAAGGCGGACTCAGATGCAGATATCAACCGACTGGGCTGAACTTTATTTTGACAAAATAAACTATACAAAACAAAACCACTCCGAAGAGGGAAAAAAACATAAAAGCAAGGAGGAAAAACTCAACAGAAAATCACTCCACAAAAGGGAGGACAAGAGCTACGTCGGCTATGAAACTGAACGGAAAACAACGACCACAAACTATGAAATTTACAAACAAAAAATCACTCACGTGGAGGCAAAAGACTACAGGCACATGTAACGTGGGGAAGCAAGGTAGGACATGAACTGTGGGAAAAACTGGCTGGGGTGAACGAATGGAACGAAACACTCTGGCACAAGACGAAGGGAGACGCAGACTATAAGACACATGAGGGCAATGGGAAACAGGTGGACACAATCAGGAATCAGGGAAGACAAGCCGACTGGTGACACATGAGGAAGGGCAAGTGACCTGAAACGAGAGGAGAGTTACTTTTCAAAATAAAACAGGAAATGACAAGACAAGACAAAAACCCAGCTTGACCTCACCGCGTGACAGTACCCCCCCCTCTAGGGCCGACTCCTGACGGCCCAGGCAACTCAGGATGATCTCTATAAAAGTCTTGGATAAGGGAAGGGTCCGCTATGTAACTCTGTGGGAGCCACTGTCTCTCCTCTGGCCCGTATCCCTCCCAGTCCACTAAAAACTGTTTACCCCGGCCTCTATTGCGTACGGCTAACAGTTCCTTCACTTTATAAAGTGTACCTCCATCGGCTGCTTCCAGTGGCGGCGGAGGCTTGGTGGCCAGGACCATGGGGCTGTCCTTAGTGGGCTTAACCTGGCTAACGTGGAATGTGGGGTGGACACGGAGCGACCTGGGCAGACGGAGACGAATGGCAGCTGGACTGATGACTTTGGTGATGGGGAAAGGACCCACGAACCGTGGCACCAGCTTCTTAGAGGGGACCTTGAGGTGAAGATCTCTAGCTGACAGCCACACTCTCTGCCCAGGCCGATACTCGGGTGCAGGGCGGCGTTCGGTCTGCTGCCCTTTGACTCTGTCCCCCTGACGGATGAGTACTTGACGGGCAGTGGCCCAGATGCGGCGGCAGCGACGAACCAGGGCGTGGGCGGAGGGAACTGACACTTCCGGCTCTGCGTCTGCAAACACAGGAGGCTGGTAGCCATAGACACACTTGAAGGGAGAAACCTGTGGCAGAGGTAGGCAGTGAATTGTGGGCAAATTCCACCCAGACCAGGTGGGTGCTCCACGGCCGGGTTCTGGGACACCAGGCATCGGAGGCTGGTCTCCAGCTGTTGGTTTAGACGTTCGGTCTGGCCGTTGGCCTCGGGTGATATCCTGACGTCAGACTTGCTGTGGCACCGATGAGCCGACAGAACTTCTTCCAGAACCGGAGATGAACTGGGGCCCCGGTCTGACACGATGTCCTTAGGGAATCCATGGATCCTGAAGATATTCTGCATCATAATTTGAGCAGTTTCTTTAGCTGAGGGCAGCTTAGGTAAAGCAATGAAATGTGCCATCTTGGAAAAACGATCCACCACGGTCAGGACCGTGGTGTTACCTTCAAACCGGGAGCCCCGTGACAAAGTCCATAGATATGTCCGACCACGGTCTGGAGGGGATGGGCAGAGGTTGCAGGAGTCCCATGCGTGACCCGGAGGACGTCTTGTTGCGAGCACAGACCGAACATGCCTCAATGTACTCCCAGACCCCCGACTCCATGGACGGCCACCAGAACCGTTGGGAGATGGCGAACATGGTTCTTCGGACTCCCGGATGGCAAGTGAGCAGCGAGGTGTGAGCCCAATGAATCACCTGTGGGCGCAAATCAACAGGGACAAACAAACGATGCTCTGGGCACCCACTAGGTGGGGGCGTCTCACCATTCGCTTGCTTCACCTCTTGTTCTATCTGCCAAGTAACCACTCCAACCACACGGTTCAGTGGGAGGATGGGTTCTGGTTCCTTGGCGGCAGGCTCAGGGTCATAGATGCGTGACAGGGCGTCTGGTTTGACATTCTGGGACCCCGGCCTGTAAGACAATGTGAAGAAAAAACGGTTAAAAAACAATGCCCACCTGGCCTGGCGTGAATTTAGTCTCTTGGCTTGTCTGATGTACTCAAGATTCTTGTGATCCGTCCACACAATGAACGGATGCTGTGCCCCCTCCAGCCAGTGTCTCCACTCCTCCAAGGCGACCTTGACCGCCAGCAGCTCCCGGTTGCCGACATCATAGTTCCGCTCTGCTTTAGACAACCGCCGTGACAAGAACGCGCAGGGATGCATTTTACCATCCTGCTCCGACCGTTGAGAGAGAACCGCTCCGATCCCTTCGTTGGAGGCGTCTACCTCAACCACAAACTGTCGCTGAGGGTCTGGCATGGTGAGGATGGGAGCCGAGATAAAGCGACGCTTGAGGGTCTGGAAGGCTATCTTGGCCTCTGGAGTCCAGTGGAAATGCACCTGAGAGGAGGTAAGAGCATGGAGGGGGGCAGCTATTGCGCTAAAACCTTTGATGAACCGCCTGTAAAAGTTAGCGAAACCGAGGAATTGCTGAACCTTTTTGCGGCTATCAGGTGTGGGCCACACGGTGACAGCGCTAATTTTAGCCGGGTCCATCTGCACTCTTCCAGGAGCTACAATGAAGCCCAGGAAGGAGACGGTGTCGGCATGGAATTCACTCTTTTCTGCTTTGACGTAGAGGTTGTTTTCCAACAGTCTTTTTAGTACTCTGGTTACATGGTCTCGGTGAGTGTCAAGGTCAGGGGAGTAAATGAGAATGTCATCAATGTACACAAAAACAAAAAGGTCGAGAAAGTCCCTCAGTACCTCATTAATCATTCCTTGGAACACAGCAGGCGCGTTGGTTAATCCGAAAGGCATGACCAGGTACTCATAATGACCGGGGTATTAAACCCCTTTCCACTCGTCTCCCTCTCTTATTCTAATCAGATGGTAAGCATTGCGAAGGTCTAGCTTGGTGAACACCTTGGCCTGCTGGAGCTGCTCAAACACGGAAGACATGAGAGGAAGTGGGTACCGATTCTTTATAGTAATGTCATTAAGAGGACTGTAGTCTATGTAAGGTCTTAGGGACCCGTCCTTCTTGCCCACAAAGAAGAAACCGGCACCTGCTGGTGATGATGAAGGGCAGATCAAACCCGCCCTCAGTGAGGTCTTGATGTACTCCCGCATGGCCTCCCTCTCTGGCCCAGAAACCGCGTACAGGCGGCCCTTGGGAATGGTGGAGCCTGGAATCAGTTCAATAGCACAGTCATATGGTCTATGTGGAGGGAGAGCCATGGCCTTAGTTTTACTAAATACCTCTCGAAGGTGGTAGTAGCAGGAAGGCACGGAGCTCAGGTCCGGGTCCTCGGAGTCTGTGGCAGAACTAGCAGAGGCAAGGTTAGCCACAGTTACTTCCCTTCCCTGAGTCGAGATGTCGAGGCAGTCACTAACACAGTCCTTCCCCCACCCCATAATTTCTCCCGTTCTCCAGTTTACATGGGGGTTGTGACGAAACAGCCATGGCTGTCCCAAAATCAGTGTATGAGAGGGTGACTTGAATAAATAAAAGCTTATGTGTTCTCTATGCTCATTTATGTGTAATTTGAGGGGTTCAGAGATGTGTGTGATGGTAAACAGTTCTTTTCCATTGAGAGCTTTGGCGTTGATTGGCTTCACTAAGAGTTCGGATTTGAGGCCCAGCTCCTCTGCTAAACCCCAGTCCATCAAACTCTCATCAGCCCCTGAGTCTATAAGCGCATCAAGTTCTGTGGCGGTGTGGTGCATTACCTTGACTGTGGTGAGGGTACGTGAACCGGAACTTGAAGCAGTGAACTGACTCACCACTGTGGATCTCTTGGCTGAGCAGGCGGCGACAAGATGGCCTAACTCCCCGCAATAAAAGCATCGGCCCTCCTGCTGTCGTCTCCGTCGCTCTTCATGCGTCAGCCGAGCCCTTCCCAGCTGCATGGGCTCCTCCTCACCATCTGTGGGGAAGAGACGACCCTGCTCTAGCGGTGAATGGTAGGGAACCGCCCGCCCGGTGCTTGGGTGCGCGTGGGTCTCTCTGTAGATTGAACGCCGCGTTGCCGTCTGAGTTGGCGGACCCTATTGTCCGTCCGGATGGCGAGCGTGATGAGAGAGTCTAAATCTGGGGGTAGATCCAAAGGAACAAGAAGGTCTTGAATGGGGCAGCCAGCCCTTTCAGGAACACATCATACAGGGCTGTGGAGTTCCACCCACTCTCCGCAGCCAAGGTGCGGAAGTGGATGGCGTAGTCACAGACAGAGTCGCTGCCTTGTCTTAGGCTGCTCAGCTCCTGAGCCTTTTCCCGGTCAGTCGTAACCGGGTCAAAAGTCCTTTGTAAGGCTGCCTTAAAGTCTGTGAGAGAGCTGCAGAGGGGAGAGTCCCGAGCCCATTCTGCTGAGGCCCATGCTTTGGCTCGTCCAGTCAGATGGGACATCATGAAGGCTATCTTGGACCGGTCAGTAGGGAAAGCATGGGGGGATAGTTCATAATGAATTGAACAATCAATGAGAAATGTCTTACATAGTCCCAGTTCCCCAGAGAATTTATCCGGTTGGGCTAACTTACTACCAGCCCCAATGATAGGCAATGTCGGGGCGGGAGCAGCAGCAGCTGCAGCTGCTGGGGACTCAGGAGCTGTGGTCATCTGGGTGAACTGGTCCCGCAGGCCCTGAAGTTGAGACGAGACTTGACTTAACTGATAAGCCATAGTCGACTGAAACTCCTCCTGACGGAGAGATGAGCCTCTTGGGCACTCAGGATCGCAGTCAGCTGATCAGTCTCTGCTGAGTCCATACTGGCCAGAGTGTACTGTCAGACCTGGACTTAAGGCGGACTCAGATGCAGATATCGACCGACTGGGCTGAACTTTATTTTGACAAAATAAACTCTACAAAACAAAACCACTCCGAAGAGGAAAAAACATAAAAGCAAGGAGGAAAAACTCAACAGAAAATTACTCCACAAAAGGGAGGACAAGAGCTACGTCGGCTATAAAACTGAACAGAAAACAACGACCACAAACTATGAAATTTACAAACAAAAAATCACTCACGTGGAGGCAAAAGACTACAGGCACATGTAACGTGGGGAAGCAAGGTAGGACATGAACTGTGGGAAAAACTGGCTGGGGTGAACGAATAGAACGAAACACTCTGGCACAAGACAAAGGGAGACGCAGACTATAAGACACATGAGCGCAATGGGAAAGAGGCGGACACAATCAGGAATCAGGGAAGACAAGCCGACTGGTGACACATGAGGAAAGGCAAGTGACCTGAAACGAGAGGAGAGTTACTTTTCAAAATAAAACAGGAAATGACAAGACAAGAAAAAAACCCAGCTTGACCTCACCGCGTGACAGGAAGGAGTTAGATTTAGAGAAGGAATATACAAAGACAGTAAAAGGGAGGGGGGTTAGGAAAAGGGGAAGGTAGGAGGTTGGGTTGAGGGACAGACAAGGGGATGATAATAAATGGGGAGGTTAGGTTTAGGGAAAGTACATAGGGGAACGGACCAAGACCAGTAAAGGGAGATGGGCAAGTTTAGGAAAGAGGAGGAATAAAGGGGAAGAAAAGGAAAAGTTAAATTGAGGGACAAGGGAGGGTTGTGATAAAGGGAAAACAGGAAAACTTTTGAATGGATTATGATAGCTGTTGATAATATCCCAGATCATGCATCTGATGTTTTTATTGAATGGGAGAAGAGAACATAATTGTTGAGAAGAATAGAAATTTTAATGTCTCAGTGAGATAAGGATGGATGTAAATATGTTAATGTTAATTTATATTACCCCAAAAGAATATAGATAATTAGACAGTAAGATTGCAAAGTCACAGCTTCAAAGTCATGACTTCAGTCACACAGTAAGAATTCAATGTCACAACCAAAGTCACGCCATCAAAGTCATGAATTTAAAGTCACGACTTCAAAGTCAGGAATTCGCAATCACACAGAAAGACTTCAAAGTCACGACTTCACAGTCACACAGTAAAAGTTCAAAGTCACAACTTCAAAGTCACAACATCACAGTAAGACTTCAAAGTCACGGTCTCACAGTCACGACATCAAAGTCACGACATCAAAGTCAGGACTACAAAGTTAGTCCTTCACAGTCACACAGTAAGACTTCAAACTCACGGCTCACAGTGATGACATCAAAGTCAGGACTTCAAAGTTAGGAATTCACAATCACACAGTAACACTTCAAAGTCACAACTTCACAGTCACATAGTAAAAGTTCAAAGTCACGGCTTCAAAGTCACGACTTCAAAGTTACAACTTTAAAGTCACAACAGTCACACAGTATGACTTCAAAGTCACAGGCTCACAGTCACGACATCAAACTCACAACATCAAAGTCAGGACTTCACAGTCACACAATAAGACTTCAAAGTCACGGCTTCACAGTCACACAGTAAGACTTTATCAGAATCAGAATCACAATGCAGGGAGTATATAGGGAAGGGGATTAGAATAAGGAGGGAGGAGGTGAGGTTTGGGGAAGAAGTGAATGGAAAAGGGGTTGGGTTTTGGGGGCAGGGGAGGGTTTGTGATAGAGGGGAATAGGGGAAAGGGGTTCAGATAAGGGAAGGGAAGGAGTTAGATTTAGGGAAGGAATATACAAAGAGAGTAAAATGGAGGGGGGTTAGGATAAGGGAGGTTGGGGTGAGGGACAGACAAGGGGATAATAATAAATGGGGAGGAGGGAGGTTAGGTTTAGGGAAAATATATGGGGTAGGGGCCAACACCAGGGGAAGGAAAAGGTTAGGTTTAGGGAAGGGAAGAAAAAAGGTTAGGATAAGGCGAATGGGGGAGGTTAAGTTTAGGGAAAGAGTAAAAAGGGAGGGGATTAGGATAAGGGGAAACTAGGAGGTTGGGTTGAGGGACAAACAAGGGGTTATAATAAAGTGGGAGGAGGAGGTTAGGTTTAGTGAAAATATATGGGACAGGGGCCAACAACAGGGGAAGGAAAAGGTTAGCTTTTGCCGGTCTCCGGAGGGCACCTGTGAAGGATATGGTTGCTGGGGGTGTGTTAGGTAAGAGGGGTTATGACTGGGGGGATAAAGGTTAAGGTCAGGAAAAGGGGCAAGAAGGGATAATGAAGAGGAAAGTGAAATAGTTAGGGTCAGGGTAAGGGACACGGGTAGGGATATGGAGAAGAGAGGGCAGGGGGCGAAGGGGGTGTGGAAGATATGAGGAGGGTGGAAGGTTAAGGTTAAGTAAGGGGGGAGGGGGAATTTATGAGGAAGGAGGTGAAATGGTTAAGGTTAGGGTAGGGGGCCAGAATGGGATATGGAGAAGGAAAGGGTGGGGGGCAAAGGGGGTACAAGGATGAGAGGTAAGGTTAAGTGGGGGGGGGTTAAGAAAGGCCGGAGGTGAGATGGTTAAGGTTAGGGTGGGGGATAAAGCAGGGGGGACAGGAGGGGGTTGGAAAAGAGAGATCAGGGAACAGGGAGAGAAATCGGAAGAATACTGATCAACCGAGAGTGAGGTCAAATAGGAGGAGAAGGACTGCAGGCAAAACCTGGAAGGAAAAGGGACTGGAAATGGAGGTTAAGGGATGTCATTAAGTCCCCAGGGTCTGGTGGTGCCCAGTTTATTAATCCAAATCCTCTCAGCTCTCTTCCTCTGCCCCGACGTCCAATGGTCCTGGGCCTCCAGACCTGAGATGATAAGGGTGTGTGGGTGAGTGTTGTTTGAAGTGTTTAACCAAATGCGTATTGAGTGAACCTTTGTTGATGTTGTACAGGTGTTGTTTGAGACGGATGTGCAGAGGGTGTTTAGTCTCACCAATATAGTGCTTGTTGCAGATGGTGCAAGTGATGATATATATTATATTGTTCTGCTTGAGGAGAAAGTGCCAAGGGAGAAATTCTGTCTTACTATGGGGTTTGAGATAAATTTTCTGTTTTGTAATACTGATGGAGTGGTGTAGTGGTGGGGCGGCTGTGGCTGGTAAATGTGGATCTTACTAAAATGTTTTGTAGGCTGGGGTTCCTTCTGAATGCTGAAATGATATGATGGTTCTGAAAGGCCCTGTGGTGTGTCTGTAAGTGTGTGAAGTTGGATTTGAACAGACGATGGAGTCCTAACAGGCGATGTGAGTAGGTGGAGACAAACGGGAGGAGGTGTGTGTCTAGTGTGTTATGGGGTGTGGTGGAATATGTAGGTCGCCCTCCCGTCCTGGGTGGTTGTGAGCGAGGGGGGGTAGGGATACAGACCCTGTTTCGGGTAGGGAGTAGGGGATTGTGGATGGGGAAGGAAAGGAAGGGATACAGACCTTGTTTCAGGTGGGGGATGAGGAGGTGGATGGGGTTCTGGGGATAGGGGGGAGGGCGCCTGGTGAGTGGTGGGGTGTGTGTTATGGTGGTGGGTGGTCCAAGTGGGAGCGAGGGAGGCCAAAGTACTGTTTTTGATAGAACGGAGGAATCGTTTGGAGTAGTGTCTCTGTCTCAGGCTCTTGAAGAGAATACTGGTGGAATTATGGAAGTCTGACTGTAGGGAAGATATGCGATGGAACCGGATGGTCTGGGACTTAATGATGCCTCTGAACGTATGTTTGGGGTGATAACTAGCTTCATGTAATAGTGCATGAGTGTCAGTATCTTTGAAATAGACCTTAGTAAGCATTTTCTTGGAGATAGCGTTGATGGGTTGAAAAAACTGTGGTGTCGAGAAGTGAACCTGGTGTGCATCTATTGTGTATTTGACTTTGATGGAGGAGTGGTGACTATTGAGTATGTCAATAAACTGGGGGAAGAGTGTGATGTCATGGGGCCAAGCTCCTATAATGTCGTCCAGATAATGGAAGTAGAATGAGGGTTTGAGTGTGCTTTTGGCTAAGGCCTCTCGCTCCCACTCGGCCATGCAGATATTGGCATAGGATGGTGCATATCTCTGACCCATGGCTGTTCCGCTGATCTGTAGGAAGTGGTTGTCGTTAAATTGAAAGTCATTATTGTTGAGGCAAATCTCGAGTAAATCGATGATGGCCTGATCTGGTCTTGTTGGGTCCGGTATTTGGCAAAGATGGATTTGATGGCCTGAATTCCAAGTGTCGTGTTTATGTTAGTGTAGAGGCTGTCAATGTCGATAGTGAAGAGATGTGCTTGTGTGGGAACAGCCATGGGTCGGATGATGTCCAGAAAGTGATACGTGTCCTTGATGTAGCTGGGGTGTTTGGTAGAGTGTGGGTTAAGGTAATGGTCGATGTACTGGGTGATATTGTAGGTGGAACTGTTGCAGTCGGACACTATAGGTCTACCGGAGGAACCTCAAAGGAACTGTCCAAGTGTTGGGATCTTTGTGAATTTTAGGTAGAAGGTAGAACTGTCTGGGGAGTGGGTTGTCCGGACCGAATAGAAAGTTTTTTTGTTTAGCGGAGATGTATTTGGCCTGATGAAGGGAAGTGATAATGGAAGGGACTTGCAGTTGGGTGTTGTGCTGAATACTGGTTGGTATTGGTTTATAGTATTGTGGGCTTGCCAATTGTCTGTTAGCTTCTAATAGGTATTGTTGTCTATCCAGTATGACTATTTTTGAGCCTTTATCTGCCGGTTTTATGATTATGTTTGGATTGTTTTGTAATTCTTTTAGGGCCCTGCGCTGTTCCCCGGAGAGATTGTCCGGGATATCTGCCGGGGGATGATAAGAGCGCAGGGCCCGAATATCTGCCTGGATGAGTTTGCCTGTGTGTGTCCAACTGGGAAAGAGTGGGTTCCCAGTTGGACTTGTGTGTGAAGGGAGAGGCTCCCCGCAGAGGGCCTACTTTACCCTCTCAAGCGACACCTGGCACTGCTCCGTCCACTGGACCGGATCTGAGGCACCCTTTCGGGTGAGGTCAGTCAAGGGGCTGGTCAGCTCCGCGTTGGGAATAAATCCCGTAACAGCCGGCCAGCCCCAAAACCGCCGCACCTCTTTTTTGGTCTTGGGCCTTGGGCAGGCTGCAATCGCTGCTGTCTTATCTACCTGTGGACGCACCTGCCCGCCACCCAAGTGGTACCCCAGATACCGTACCTCCCTCCGTCCAACTGCACACTTCTTCGGGTTGGCCGTGAGCCCCGCCTGCCTCAGTGACTCAAGCACCGCGGCCACCTGCTGCACATGCTCCGCCCAGGTGTTACTATGGATGATAACATCATCCAAGTAGGCGGCAGCATATGCAGCATGTGGACGCAGCACCGTCCATGAGGCGTTGAAATGTGGCTGGGGCCCTGAACAACCCGAACGGAAGTGTAACGAATTGGTACAAACCGTACGGAGTGGAGAAGGCCGTTTTCTCCTTAGACTCTGGAGATAAGGGAATCTGCCAGTAGCCTTTGGTCAAATCCAGCGTCGTGAAAAAACGAGCAGTGCCCAGACGATCCAGAAGTTCGTCGACCGGGCATTGGATAGGCATCAAACCGTGAAACATCATTCACCTTGTGATAGTCCACACAGAACCGGATAGACCCATCTTTTTTGACTACAAGAACGATGGGGCTACACCAGGCACTGTTGGACTCTTCTATTACACCCATCTCCAACATAGCTTTCAATTATGCCTGAACCACTTTTCTCTTGTGTTCAGGTAACCAATAGGGCCGTGAACGCACCGTCATGCCCGAGTGAGTCTCAACATGGTGTTGAATAAGGCTTGTGCGTCCTGGCAGGGGGGAGAACACATCAGCGTAACGCTGCTGCAACCTGGCTATGTCTGCTCTCTGAGATGGTGAGAGATTGTTTTCACAAAGGAGCGAGGCAGGATTGGTCGATTTTGGTACCTCAGGCCCCAACTCATCTCTCTCTCTAATTGTCGTCACCAGGGAAACAGACTCGGCCTCTCTCCAAGCTTTAAGGAGGTTGAGGTGATAAATCTGTGTCGCCCCTCCCCTGTCAGATCGCAGAAGCTCATAGTCAACCTCACCCACTCGCCGTGTGACCACAAAGGGCCCTTGCCACTTGGCGAGTAATTTTGAGTTGGAAGATGGGAGCAATTTAGCACTTTATCTCCCAGTGAGAATTGTCTTAACCTAGATCCTCTGTTGTACAGCCGCTGTTGACATTCCTGGGCCTGGAGCAAATTCTCACGTGATAACTGTCCTAGTGTGTGGAGTTTTGCTCTCAGGTCCAGGATGTATTGAACTGTTTTACTGGGGCTTGGACCTTCCTCCCAGCTTTCTTTAACCAGGTCCAAAACCCCGCGTGGTCTTCTGCCAAACAGCAGTTCAAAGGGAGAAAATCCTGTGGAGGCCTGGGGTACCTCGCGCACTGCAAACAACAGAGGATCTAGCCACTTAACCCAATTGCAACTATCATCGTGAACAAACTTACGGATCATGGACTTCAAAGTCTTATTCAGGCGCTCAACGAGGCCGTCAGTTTGAGGGTGGTAAACACTGGTTCGAATTGACTTGATGCCCAATAATCCGTACAGTTCTCTCAGTGTTCGTGACATAAATTGGGTGCCTTGGTCAGTCAGGATCTCTTTCCGGATCCCAACTTGGGAGATAACTTGAAACAGCGCTTGCGCCACACTCTTTGCGGAGATGGTGCGCAGCGGCACTGCCTCTGGATATCGTGTTGCGTAATCCACAAGAACTAACACAAAGCCATATCCACGTGCGCTCTGGTGAAATGGCCCAATGAGGTCCATCCCAATACGTTAAAATGGGACCTCAATCAATGGTAATGGCCGCAAAGGCGCTCTCGGGATGGCCAGTTGGTTAACCAACTGGCATTCAGGACAAGATGCACACCAGCGGCGCACGTCTGCCCAAATGCCAGGCCAATAGAATCGGGCCATTACACGGTTCAGTGTTTTTTCACACCCCATATGTCCAGCCATCGGGTTATAATGAGCCGCCTGGAAGACTATTTCCCGGCGGCTTTTTGGTACCAGCAACTGGGTAATTATTCCACCTGTCTGAGTGTCACGGCTCACTCTGTATAATCTGTCCCTGAGTAATGAAAAGTGTGGATATGTTAACGCTGCGTCAGGGCGCACCATGTGACTATCAATTTGTATCACTTGGTCGAAGGCAAAGCGTAGAGTATCATCACGAGACTGCTCGAGTGGAAAATCTTCCATGGAGTCAAACACGGGAACCTGCGGCGCCTCCTGTGAAGGCACCGCTGGCTCCACCTCCCCATCTGCAGTGTTGGACAACTTCGCGTCACCGCTGAGCACAGCGCACATATCCCATGTCCCTGTCGGCCGTGAACGCATCCCCACACACTGCCCCACTAGCTTATCAAACCCTGGCCAATCATTACCCAGAATCAGGGGGTGCGTCAGGCGGGAGCTAACCTCAGCCTTCACACTCTGCTTTTTACCCTTAAACCGAATTTCCACTGGTACTACAGGGTATCTGTGAATATCCCCATGCACTCACCTAATCTCCACCAATCCTGCCTCTATCAAAGCCCCGGGTTGAATCAGATTCTGGTGAACTATAGACTGCATGCAGCCCACCATCCACCATCGCCTGATCTGTACCTCCCTGAATCCTTACCGGAACGCTGTACGTCCCTCCCGGACCGGGGGAGGGTGCTGGAGGGCCGACAACCCGAACTACTTGGCCGACCTCCATGAGCGGACACTCACGGCGGAAGTGTCCAGGTTGTCCACACCTCCAACACTCCTGCCCTGCCGCCTGAGGAATCCTCTGTGAGCTGAGAGCAGCACCTGTAGCGGCTGGATCCTGGGAAGAAAAGAGAGGAGAAGGGGGATTAGTTCGGGGAGTAGGAGAGGGTTGAGCGGGTGTGTATGGCGGGGGGGCCAGGCGCAGGTCTCCTCCGGGGTGCCAGCGTGGGACAGGCGGGAGAGGCTGGCCGACCCTCATGTGCCCGGGCTCTGGAGAGAACGGCCAGATGGTCTTCCGCCAAGGTGATGGCCACGGCTAGGTCCGCCGGGCGGTGGCAGCGCACCCAGTCCGAGGTGGCAGTTGCTGCTGCTCCAAGATGATCTGGTCCATTAACCGGCCCTCGCCGGTTAGTATTTGGATCTGATGAGGGTAGATTGTAGGTTCTTGTGTTTTCTGTAGGCTGAAATGAGTTTGTGACTTAAGAAAGCTGGATGTTGGGAATGAAAACTGGAGAAGTTGCATTTGATGATGTGATGAAGACCTGTTATTTGATGTGAGAAAGTGGAGACAAAGGGATTAGGTGTGTAGATGAGGGAGAAGTGGGTGAGGGATTAGGAGAGGGGGAAGGAGGGGGATCCAGACTCTGATTCGGGTAGGGAAGGGGTGTTGGGGGTTAGGTTTAGGAGAGAGGGATGGTAGGTGGTTAGGGTTAGGTGGGGAGGAGGGAGGGGGATACAGACCCTGATTCAGGTAGGGGAAGGGGGGTTGGATGGCAACTTGACCTGTGGAGCAGAGCATGAGTGTCAGGGGTTTGAAATACACTTTGGTTTGTAGTGTTTTGTCATTATTGTTGGGGGGCCAAAGAAGGTTGTGGTGTCTAGGAAATTTATTTCTGTTGTGCTTACAGTATATTTGACATATAAGAGATGGAGACATATGAGATATAAGAATGATGATTGTTAAGGATGTTTATGAATCCTGTGAATTTTGAGGCGTCATGGGGCCAAATTCCAAAAATGTCATCCAGAAATCTGAAGTAAAGTGTGGGTTGTAGGGGACATTTGGCTAGGGCTTCTCGCTCCCACTCGCTCATGTATAAGTTTGCGTATGAGGGGGCGAACCTGTGACCCATCGCTGTGCCATGTGTTCGGAGATAGAATTGATTAGTGAAAAGGAAATCGTTATTGGCATAGTTGAATTAGGTTAAGGAGTTCTGTGTCTGGGCGGGTTGGATCTGGGTTGCGATTAAAAATGGTGCGTATGGTTTGTAATTCGATTTCAGTGTTAATATTGGTGTAGAGGTTGTCTATGTCTATTGTGAAGAGGAGTGATTGTGAGGGGACTGATATGGATCGGATTTTGTCGATGAAGTGATAGGTATCTTTGATATAGCTGGGGTGTTGGGTGGAGAGAGGTCCTAAGACATGGTCAATGTAATGGGATATGTGGTAGGTGGAACTGTTGCAGTCTCAAACTATTGGTCTACCGGGAGGAACTTCAAAGGGAATGGTCCAGGTGTAGGGTTCTTTGTGTATTTTGGGGAGGAGATAGAAGTAGCGGGGGCGTGGGCTATCTGGTCCAGAGAGGAAGTTTTTTTTTGTTTTAAGTTAATATATTTTTTATGATAAAGGTTTTGTATTATGGTTCTGAGTTTGTATTGTGTCTGGGGTTGAATAGTGTCATCTAGTTTTTTGTAGTAAGTAGTGTTATTAAGTTGTCTGTTGGCTTCTAGCAAGTAGTGGTGATGGTCCATGATTACAATTTTTGATCCTTTGTCAGTGGGTTTGAGAATTATGTTTGGGTTTTTGTTTAATTCGGTAAGGGCCCTACATTCTGGCCCTGGCAGGTTGTCTGGAGTATCTGTAGGGGGCCGGAAACGTTGTAGGGCCCTTTTATTTTGGTTAATGAATTGTTCGGTTAGGGGGTGAAGTTGATCTGAGGGTGGTTCCCAATGAGAGGGGTGGGTGAATAATGTTGCTTGTCGGTCAGGTCTGAGGTGAAAATGGTCAATGATTTTAATCCGTCTATGGAGGTTATGTAGGTCCCTTTGAAGTTCCTCCTGGTTGAGGTTGGTGGGTCGTGGGATAAATGTCAGGCCTCTCTCTAACAGTTTACGTTGTGGTGTGGTGGGTGTGAATAGTGTGGCCAGATTAAGAATATTGAAGAATTCCAGACTAGGTCCTGAGGGGGATGTGTGGGTTGTGTATGTGTTTGTGTGTCCGGATTGACTTTGGTCGTTAGTGTAAATTCAGTTGTTGCATCCAGCTTTGAAAGATTAATTTTGCTGTGATGGGTGTCCAGTGGATATTGTCTCTTTCTGTAGTGAATGTGTCGTGTGGGATTTCAAAGAGTATGGAGAAATGGGTGGTCATGATGTTATTGATTAGTGTGAGGTTGCTTTTTTGGATGGGGGTGAGATTGGGCGAAAAGTTTATTATGGGAAAATAAATATCTGCGTTGGGGAAAGTGGATTTGGCTTGGCGGAAGAGGGATTTTAACTGTTTTGTGGTGGTCTGTCTGGGGTCTTGATCTTTATTGTTGAGGCCAATGGAAAAAACAACAATTTTAACGTGAGGACTGGGTATGGCTTTTTCAAGGACTTTAAGGAAGTGGTATGAGTTTGCTCCTGGGTAACTGTCTAATTGAATTTGGGGGTTGGTATGGCCAGGGATGCGGTTTATGTTGGAATGGAATCACCTAGGATGAGGATGGGTTTTCGGGATTTGAAGAACCAGTCTTGTATTTTACGGGTGGGGTGTGCAATGTGGTAGTTAGGTCTGAAAAGGGTTATTGGGGTGGAGGTTTTAGTGATTGTGGTTGGGCTAACTGGTTCTTGAATGTTCAACGTGGGAGAGGTGGGATGGGTGGAAGTATTAGTTGGAGTGGAGTTGAATTTAGGGGATAGGGAGAGATCTGCAATTGACAGGTCTAGGAAATGTGATTGTGAATTGGGGGTGGGGTGTAGGGATGGCGAGAGGGGAGAATCGTGAGAGGTGGATGGACGTGGAGGGGTTGAGCTAGGATTGAGGAGATGGGGTGATGAGGTAGATTGGTGCGGAGATGAAACCGTGGTTTGAGGAGGATTATGGAGTGTTAAAGGTGTCATAATGTCTGGGGAAGGTGGGTGGGGAAGCATGGTCTGCAAGGTTTTGGAAGAGAGGGCTCAGAATGGGTTCTGTGTAGGTCGTGGTTGACCTTAGAAGGCCCTTTCATCATGTTTGCCGGTTCTCTTGTTTTAGGGGACTTTACTTGAGATTTGTGTTGTTTGACTTGATTCATCCGGGTAGTTGCGACTTCTGTTTGGGAAGAGGAGGAGGATATGATGTCAGTAGTGTGGACGGAAACATTGGAGTGGTTACTGAGGGTGATGGTTTGTAATTCTACATGATTTTGTGGTGGGTAGGTGGAATGATGGACCTGTGCTGTAATTGTTTTAGGAGTAGAGGGTTTGAAGGGGTTTCTGCATGGCGGGGTGAGGGGAAGGATAGGGGAGATGGGAGTGTTAGGCTGGGAATCTGTTGTAGTTGTTGGTAAAGGTCCCCAAGTGACTCTACGGGTTTTAAGTGGTAGTGGGGTGGAGGTTGCAGGGGTTTGAGGTGTGTTGTCAAGGTCTATGAGGTGTTGTTTGTCTTAGTGTTTATTGGTTGGTGGAGGATTTGTGGAGGAGATTAGTGGAGGTCGGAGGCCTTTCCGGGTTGGTTTAGGGGTGTTTAGGTTAAAGGGGGTAGTTGTTTTATAAATGGGATATGGTGAGGGGAGAGAGGTGGGCTGGGCTTTCTTAGTGTTGGTTTGGGGTGTTGTCTGGGTTCCTGTAGAATTTTTGGGGGTTAGTCAGGTGTGAGGGGATGGTATTGTTTTATTTCTTCTGTAATTGGTGTGCAGGGTCCTAGGTAGAGGGAAAGTGCTTTAGGAGCAGCAGGTTTGGGGAGGGGAGGGTATTGTTCTTCAGGGATGGTTGGTAGATTGTGAATTGTGGGTTGTGTATGATGATGGGCTGGTTGTGAGGATATAGTTGTTGTCTGTAATGGTTGTAGTAGTATTTGAGGCTGTTATTGTTTCTGTAGTGAGTCTGTCCCCATATCTTTTCTGGGCCCAACCGGTGGCTATTTGCAGGGCTATGGGGTTGTATGAGGATCTGTTGATGCCAGCTATTGTGGTTGTATAGTGTTGTTGTAGGATGGAAATGGTATTTCGCATCCAGTTTGTGGTGTTATTGTGTATTTTATTGTGTGTTTCGGTGTTGGGTGTTGAAGGTTTAATGAAATCAGTAAGGCGGTGGACCTGTTGGAGCATTCCTGGTGGAAATGTGCCTGTGGAGAGGGCTTTGTCCATGATGTGTTTATGATGAATAGCTTGTATTAATTTTATTGATATTGTTTACTGCTGTCTCTGGTTTCTGGGTCTTTGAGGTTGGGTGAGAGTAGAGGGCATAGGTGGGGGTGTCTATGAATGTTGTTGGATCTAGTGGATGGTTGTGTAGGGAGGGACATAAGTGGTTGTATTCTAGTGTCTCTGGAAGTGAGTGTATGGGTGGGTGTAGGTGTGTGTGTGTGTGTGTGTGTGTGTGTGTGTGTGTGTGTGTAGGTGGGGAGCCATTTTGGAGCCTGCTCCCAGGTGTAGCCTTTGCTCTGAAAAAAGGGTGCATTGGTGTGGCTCTTACCTTTAAGATGGTTCTGCTCACTGTGGAGGTGGTGAAAGCCAGAGCAGGGTAGTTAGGTGAAGATCTTTATTGTTGGGTTTGTAATTTAGGAGTCCGTGAGATGGTTCTTCTGTTTGTGGAGGCGGTGAAGGCCAGAGCAGGATAGTTTGATGAAGATCTTATTACTGGTTTTGTAGATTAAAAGTCTGTAAGATGGTTCTTCTTTTTGTGGAGATGGTGAAGGCCAAAGCAGGGTAGTTGGAGGTAGATCTTATTGCTGGTGTTGTAGTTTAGAAGTCTTTCTATGGTAAAAAAAAAACTTGAGCAAAGAAAACTGGTTAAAAAAAAAAATAATAAAAAAAGGGGAGCCTTTTTGCCCATATTGGGCTGGCAGAGCCCCCACAAGTGATTAAAATAACAATTATTAAAAGCTTTAGTAAGAGGGTTAAATTTCTAAGAAAAAGAAAAAAAAGGGAGAAAAGGCTTACACTGAGTGCGGGTCCCGACGTTTCGCAAGAATATTGCTTCTTCAGGGGAAGAGGTCAGGGATAGGGTCAGGCATCGGGGGTTGGACATGGTTAGGTTTAGGAAGAGGGTGGGGTGGGGGATGGAGGTCAGGGGGAGGGGAGGAAGGATACAGACCCTGGTTCGGGTAGGGGAGATGACTGGTAGATGGCTCAGGCCCTGGGACTTGGGATGGAGAAGAGAGGCTAGGGAGAGAGTGAGCGGGAGCGAGAGATGCCAAGGTGTCGGTTTTAATGGAGCGGAGGAGACGTTTGGAATAACCTCTACTTCTTAGGCTGTGAAAGAGAGTACAGGTAGCTGTGTGGAAATCCTGGATATCTGTACAGATGTGGTAAAATTGTATGAGTTGTGATTTAATGATGCCTTTAAATGTATGTTTGGGATTAGGGATGTAACGATGCACCGTGACACGATTAGAAATCGGTACAAATGCGTGACGATTCGCACCGGTTGACAGAAAAAATTGCGATTAAATCGCGAATGCGAAAAAGTAGGATATGTTTTTCCTTCTTTTTTTAAAAATAGGTTATGTTATCTTAAAAACAAGTCACTGGTTGGTGATTCATTTGTTCAATGTCAGACGTCAAGTCACGTGACTTACGTCACTACGTAGGTACGGAGCACAGAACGAAGGAAGACATGGCGACGGTAGAAAATAGCTTTGAAATAGAGGATGCACCGAGCAATTTTAAATCACCTGTGTGGCGGCATTTTGGATTCCCTATATACACAAATACAACCGTGAGAAATGGACAGACAAAACCAAAACAGCATGTAAATATTGCAAGAGACTGCTAACATATAGCGGCAACACGAGCAACATGCAGCAACATATTAGCCCCCACCACAGTGAGAAGCAAAGTAACGTTACGCCACCTCATGAGCGAAAATTGCCGAAATTGCAAACCACCCTGACGAGAGGCTTTGCATCTCCTCTCCCCCATAACAACGCAAGAGCGCAAGAAATTAGAGATTTAGATTTTATATTCTTTTGTTATTTAAGATATTGAATTATACCATTTAACACCAGTTTACTTGTGAGATTGTTTCTAAAGATATTTTTCATGTATTTTTTTGTTTAAGATGACCATGTAAGTTGCACTTTTTATAAGAGAACACAAACTGTTTGAGAGTTTCTGTAAAGAAAGCACCTAAGATTTTTTTCCTACAAATAAAAAGATAATTTTATTTGGTCATAATTTGTCTGTAGCTCATTTTGATTAAAAAAAAAAATTGTGAGAGAACCGCCCTGATCCCTTCGTTGGAAGCGTCTACCTCGACCACAAACTGTCGCTGAGGGTCTGGCATGGTGAGGATGGGGGCCGAGGTAAAGCGACCCTTGAGGGTCTGGAAGGCTGTCTCGGGCTCTGAAGCCCAGTGGAAACGCAAATGAGAGGAGGTAAGAGCATGGAGAGGGGCAGCTATTGCACTAAAACCTTTGATGAACCGCCTGTAAAAGTTAGCGAAACAGAGGAACTGCTGAACCTTTTTGCGACTATCAGTTGTGGGCCACTCGGTGACAGCGCTAATTTTAGCCGGGTCCATCTGCACTCTTCCAGGAGCTACAATGAAGCCCAGGAAGGAGACGTGTCGGCATGGAATTCACTCTTTTCTGCTTTAACGTAGAGGTTGTTTTCCAACAGCCTTTTTAGTACTCTGGTTACATGGTCTCGGTGTGTGTCAAGGTCAGGGGAGTAAATGAGAATGTCATCAATGTACACAAAAACAAAAAGGTCAAGTCCCTCAGTACCTCATTAATCATTCCTTGGAACACAGCAGGCGCGTTGGTTAATCCGAAGGGCATGACCAGGTACTCATAATGACCGCTTGGGGTATTAAACCCTGTTTTCCACTCATCTCCCTCTCTTATTCTAATCAGATGGTAAGCATTGCGAAGGTCTAGCTTGGTGAACACCTTGGCCTGCTGGAGCTGGTCAAACACGGAAGACATGAGAGGAAGTGGGTACCGATTCTTTATGGTAATGTCATTAAGAGGACTGTAGTCTATGCAAGGTCTTAGGGACCCGTCCTTCTTACCCACAAAGAAGAAACCAGCACCTGCTGGTGATGATGAAGGCTGGATCAACCCGCCCTCAGTGAGGTCTCGATGTACTCCTGCATGGCCTCCCTCTTTGGCCCAGAAACCGAGTACAGGCGGCCCTTGGGAGTGGAGCCTGGAATCAGTTCAATAGCACAGTCATATAGTCTATGTGGAGGGAGAGCCATGGCTTTAGCACCTGAAATGTCTCCTCTGCACCTGATAATGGCCTCAGCCTCCCTCTACACCTGGAATGTCTCCTCTGCACCTGATAATACAGAGCAGGAGCAAATTAATGTCCTCAGCCTTCTTCAGCACCTGAAATGTCTCCCCTGCACCTGATAATGTCCTCAGCCTCCTTCAGCACCTGAAATGTCTCCTCTGCACCTGTTTCTTGTCAGCAATAGCAAATTAATGTGTCCTTCACCACCTGAAATGTCTCCTCTGCACCTGATAATAGACAGCATGTTATGGTTCAGTTTATTATGTCTTGGTTGTTGTGTTTTTCTGTTTTGTGCTCTCTGTTTTCCCCTCCCATTTCTGTTTTCCTGCAGAGCTTGTGTGTTGCAGGGGCGTGGCTGGATCCTCCCGTTGGCCGCAGAGGCACACCTGTCCTCACTCAGCTCATTCCCTCCACCTCTTAAGCCTGGCCTTCACTCCTGCTCCTTGTCAGATCATTCCATGCTCTCCCTCTTCATGCCACTCACCTGTGCTCCAGCCTCAGAAGAACTTCTCCCGTCAGCCTGCTCCCTGCCTCACCAGTCTGCGTTGTGTAGTTTCTTTGGTTTTTGGAATTAAAGTATCTTTCGTTTTCACTCACCATTGTGTGTGTGTGAGTCTCTGCTCTGGGGTCCACATCTCTGAGAACCTAACACAGCAGGAGCAAATTAATGTCCTCAGCCTCCTTCAGCACCTGGAATGTCTCCTCTGCACCTGATAATGTCCTCAGCCTCCTTCAGCACCTGAAATGTCTCCTCTGCACCTGATAAGACAGCAGTAGCAAGTTAATGTCCTCAGCCTCCTTCAGCACCTGAAATGTCTCCTCTGCACCTGTTTCTTGTCAGCAGTAGCAAATTGATGTCCTCAGTGTTCTTCAGCACCTGACATGTCTCCTCTGCACCTGATAATGTCTTCAGCCTCCTTCAGCACCTGAAATGTCTCCTCTGCACCTGATAATGTCCTCAGCCTCCTCCAGCACCTGAAATGTCTCCTCTGCACCTGATAATAGACAGCAGGAGCAAATTAATGTCCTCACCCTCCTTCAGCACCTGAAATGTCTCCTCTGCACCTGATAATGTCCTCAGGTTTCTTCAGCACCTGAAATGTCTCCTCTGCATCTGATCCTTGACAGCAGAAGCAAATTAATGTCCTCAGCCTCCTTCAGCACATGAAATGTCTATAATGGCTTATAGTTAGGGCTGGCTCAGGTCATCCGTTAGTTATGCTGCCATAGGACTACACCTCATCTGTAAACATACATGTGTCATTAATGCATGTTAATGCATGTTACTAACTAAACTTTTTCCCTGGAGTTTCTGTGCTCTCTCATCCAGCAGGTTCTCATGGATCATGGCTGCTGCTGTGGTCCTGCATGACGTCCACTACATATGTTATTACTGTCATTATTGCTACCATATCTCCATTACAGTTTATAGTTAGTTCATAGTTAATTAATGACTTGCTGCTGCTGTGCATCTGTGTCTCTCTATCTTTCTCTATTTATCTGTCTGCCCCCCCCCCTGCCCCTCTCTATCTTTAACTCAACCGGTCATGGTGGGTCACTGTCTACCAGTGAGCTTTGGTCTGCTCGAGGTTTCTGTCACACCGCGGTGAAGTCAAGTTGGGTTTTTGTTCTGTCTCGTCATTTCCTGTTTTATTTTGAAATTTACCCGCCCTCTCGTTTCAGATCACTTGCCCTTCCCTTGTGTGTCACCTGTTGCCGTGATTCCTGATTGTCTCCACCCGTTCCCCATTACCCATCTGTGTGTCTATATAGGTTCTGTGTCTCCCTTTGTCCTGTGCCAAAGTGTCTCGTTTGTTCGTTCACCCAAGCCAGCTCCAAGCCTTGTCCACAGTCTAAGCGTGTTTGTTCGTTTTTTTTGTTCTGCCTCGAAAGAGTGATTTTTGGTTGTAACTTTCTTAGTCTTGCTTTTGGTTTCTAGTGCTTAGTTTAGTGTATAGTTTTGTCTAGCCTCCGCCTTTTTAGGAGAGTTTTTTTTGTTTTGTAACTGTTCTTCTAGTAGTGGTTTTAGTTAACGTTTTGTAGCCTATTGATTTTCCTCCTTGAGTGATTTTGATAATTTTGCATAATCGGTTTAGAGTTTTTGAGTGTTTGTTATATTTAGTTTAGCCTTGTTCTCCCTTCTGAGAGACTCTTTAGGTTAGGTTTTCATAGCCTTGTGTTGTATATCACTCTGTCAAGAGGTTTTTGTTTTCTACTAATAAATCGGCTCACTGACACTTCTGCTTCTGAGTCCTGTTTGAGTTCCAGTCTGACAATTTCTGCCTGTTAAAAGTTAGTTTTCCTCACCACTGTCACCAAGTGCTTGCTCATGGTGGAACTGTTGGTCTCTGTAAATAATATACATATGGTATAGACCTGCTCTGTATGAAAAGTGTCATGAGATAACTTGTTATGATATGGCGCTATATAAATAAAATTGAACTTCCAAATTTATCACTTTCTGAACATGATGTCAGGAAGGCTTTTAATTGATGCTATCAGTATGTGGGTCTTCAAACTAGCACCAGTGTTCACAATGATATTCAACCTGTCCCTGGCTCAGTCTGTCATAAGTCCACCATCATTATTTTGCCCAAAAATGACTATATTCTATCCTCAATAGCTATTGCCCAGTGGCATTCTTTTAGCAGCTGGTCATGGATTACATCTGCTCCTCACTACCCAGCACACTGGTTCCTTCCAGGCTGGTCACAAGAACCCAGGACTAAACACTGACCGGGCTACACACAATTTTCAGTGGGCGAAGAGTGCTCTTGCCCATAGAGTCCAGGCGACCCTTCTACCTGTGCTAACATAACTAGGGATACAATATGTGAACACTGAAATTACAAACAGTTTTTTTTCCAGGGTGAATTTTGTTTACCAAAAAAGATGGAATTGAATTAAGGAGAAAAAAAAAGACCTGTCTGTTCTCAGGCCTAAAACTTATTTTGTGATAAGATGAGTGCTGACATTGTTACATCAATCATTATCATCATCCAAAAAAAATCCCTGACTTTCATCTAAATTAAATTTTAGAAAAAGCAGCAGGTGACTCGTTTTAATGACTAAAAGATAAATTCTTCTGGTTGTACTGTAAGCTGTGGTATAATCTGACTCCAGACTCAAAAACCCAAAACAACTTATCTGTGCAGTTGAAAAGTTTCTGACATGCATAAACTTTTTCTTTTGATTTGAACTGAATGTTTGTATTATTATTTATATATATATATATATATATATATATATATATATATATATATATATATATATATATATATATATATATATATATATATATATATATATATATATATACACACATACACACATACATATACAGTATAAGATAAAAACAGAGTGTACTGTAGTAAATGAAAGTGGACCCAAACTGGAAATCAGATCAGATCATGTTTAAACAGTTTATTAAAACCAAAGGTGAGGAAGAGATCCAAAACAGTACAGAGCTGTTGGTGGCCAAAAACTTAAGGTTAGGATTCACAAACAAGTCCACAGAATGTCACAGGTTCAGCCCTTGCATTACTACCACTAAGGAGACACAACAAACTGTCAGAACCCAGAAGGTTGAGCTAGTCTTTTATACTACAGGAGTTGATTGGATGATGAGCAGCAGGTGGCAAGGTGACAGTCAGGTGAGAGGGAGACCACGCCCAGCAGCACACACACAACAGAAAGTCAGCATCAAAGAAGTGCAGTTCAACACTGCACTTTTCACCATTAGTGGACAGATTTGGATTCAGTCTTTAGTATGATAGTGAAATGATCCTATCATTGTAACCATACATTCAACATGATCAGACTCAGCTCTGCTTTGTCATTGGTGATGGTCTGGTGGTGGAATTCATGTTAATTCATGTGGGGCGGCTGTGGCTTGGAGATAGAGCGGGTTGTCCACTAATCAGAAGATCTGTGGTTCAATTCCCTCCAGTCTGCATGTCGAAGTGTGTTTGGGCAAGATACTGAACCCCAAATTGCTCCTGAAGGCTGCGCCATCGGTGTATGAATGGTTAGCTCCTAAAACTGATGAGCAGTTGGCACCTTGCATGGCAGCCAATGCCATCAGTGTATGACTGTGTGTGAATGGGTGAATGAGACATGTAGTGTAAAAGCGCTTTGAGTGGTCAGAAGACTAGAAAGGAGATATATAAGTTACAGTCCATTTACCATTTAAATAATTAGGGTCACTAGTTATTGTTGTGGAAATTCTTGAAGATGCTTACAAAAGAGGCGACAACTCTGACTTGTAGATTCTGAGTTTGTTTGCAGAGACTTATCATACATTGATACATTCTGTGTTGAACCCATCCAATCCAGCCCTTATCCTGTCTGGAACATTTCTCCATTTTTGGAAATCTGATCTCTCCCTTCTTATAACCTTTCACCACTCTTGGGACTCTATTACATCATGGTTTTTAACATCCTACACCTATTTAACAATGAGTTACTGAAACCAAAGTTCTGGGAACTCAGGGACTTTACCATAACCAGCCGGTCTGTTGTCAAATTCATCTTGGTTCAACTTCCATGTATTCATTTATCCACTATTTTATTGCAGATTAAGTTTTTTTTCTGCAGAATTAGAGAATTTTACTATGAAACTGTATTTGTATTGGTAGAAAAACATGAATCCAGAGCTAAGTTCCTGTAATGTCGATCATTAGTCATGAACAGAGAAGGAAGATGTAGAGCTGCATCCTAATTGGTTTTGATCATGAATGGAAAATGATTAGTAGAAGATACAACCAGCCCCATACTCAGTTTTGCAATTTTACCTTGAAATGGGTCCATAATCCAAGGCTTCAACACATTTACATGCCTGAAGTGGAGTAAACCTCATTTCCATTGCAAACACTGATGTGCAGACATGCTGTATTAAAATGGTGGTTGCATTTTGTTTCTAAATGATGAATAGTAGGTCTGCATTTCCTCTGTTGATTGATCACTCAACTGCAAGAATCAGTTCATAAATTCATCAGACGTAGCTGCAGTAGGAAATTGAATAATATCGCAGATTTTGTGTTCATCCATCCATCCATCCATCCATCCATCCATCCACAGTGGTTATGGACATATTTCCTTGGGGTCTTCCAACATTATCCATTACAGCTTAATGTGCCATTTAAAAATGTGAAATATCAGCAGAAAATATTGGCTATGGCTGATTTCATTTTTACAGATAGCAGCTTTCTGGGGTTATGAGCACTTGTATGCATGCCAAACATAAAAGCAATGTCTGACTGAAGAGTCATTTCTGTATCTGTGTCACATGGATTTAGCCACTGCCAGCAGCAGGTCAACTCTAATGGCAGAAGTGAACATAAACACAGAGCTTTACACAGAAGGGACCACGACGACGACGTGCTTTGCTTTCTTAACGTGTGTCACTTCCGGTTATCGGTGTTGCTGCCACAGTGCTCTCTGCTCTGTTCACCTAAACATATTTTCGTATATTTCTCACATCAGCGATTATCTACTTATCTCTGCTCTATCCTTAGACTTGTTCTGTTTGTGCACGAACAGGTCTCTTTACTATAGTGACCACAATCTGCTAGTTTCACCAGTTTCTGTTAGTCACACTAACTAGCGATAGCAATGGCTTCTCTCTTCTCTCCTGTTGTCTCCTCTTCTCCTCTCCTCCTCTCTCCTGCCCTGTGTGCCACATGTTTAGTTACTCCTCGTCCTCCTTTAGTGATAACGGTACTTGTAATAAATGTAGTTTATTTGTAGCTTAGGAGGCGAGGGTCAGTGAGTTAGAGGCTCGGTACCGCACCACCGAACAGTCAGTAGCTGCTATGGTTAGCAAGTCTCCTGTAGCTGGTGCAGTACCACCGAAGGTAGCTTCAGCTAGCTATCCCCCGGCAGTTCCTGAGCAGCCGGGAGGCTGGGTGACTGTCCGAAGGAGGCATAGCCCCAAACTGAAGCCCACAGTACACCACCAACCGCTCCACGTTTCAAACAGATTTTCCCCGCTCAGCGACACACCCGCTGAGAGGCCAACTCTGGTCATTGGCAGCTCCATAGTCCAAACGTTAGCGACACCGGGGGCCATAGTTAAATGCATCCCGGGGGACAGAGCGGGCGACATCGAGTCTTATTTGAAACTGCTGGCTAAAGATAAACGTAGATACAGTAAGATTGTTATTCACGTCGGCGGTAATGACACCCGGTTACGCCAATCGAAATCACTAAAATTAATGTTTCATCGGTGTGTGAATATGCTAAACGATGTCGGACTCCGTAGTTTTCTCTGGTCCTCCCCAATGTGACCAGTGATGACATGTATAGCCGCATGTCGTCATTCCACCGCTGGCTGTCGAGGTGGTGTCCAGCAAATGATGTGGGCTTCATAGATAATTGGACACCTTTCTGGGGAAAACCTGGTCTGATTAGGAGAGACGGCATCCATCCCACTTTGGATGGAGCAGCTCTCATATCTAGAAACATGGCCAAGTTTATTAGTCGACCAAAACCGTGACAACCCAGAGTTGAGACCAGGAAGCAGAGCTGCAGTCTTACATGCTTCTCTGCGCCTCCATTAGAGCAGCTGCCCACCCAGTCCTTTAGTATAGAGACAGTGTCTGTCCCCCGTCCACCTACATTATTTAAAGATAAAACAAACAGAAGAGGAGTTCATCATACAAACTTAATAAAAATTAAATCAACATCTCCAACAGTCCAAAATAAGGCAATTAAATGTGGACTCCTAAATATCAGGTCCTTGTCATCTAAAGCTGTTTAGTCAATGAATTAATATCTGATTATGATATTGATTTGTTTTGTCTTACTGAAACCTGGCTGCAGGAGGATGAATATGTTAGCTTAAATGAATCCACTCCTCCCAGTCATTGTAATACTCATATTCCTCGAAGTACCGGTGGAGGTGGTGGAGTTGGAGCCATATTTGACTCAAGTCTATTAATAAATCCTAAACCTAAACTAAATTATAATTCATTTGAAAGTCTTGTTCTTAGCTTCACTCACCCAACCTGGAAAACACTGCAGCCAATTTTATTTGTTACAGTATATCGAGCTCCTGGTCCTTACTCTGAATTTTTTCTGAATTTGCAGAATTTTCATCAGGCTTGATCCTTAAAACAGATAAAGTAATTATTGTAGGTGATTTTAATATTCATGTGGACAACCACAATGATTGAGTCTTAGTACTGCGTTTATTTCTCTATTAGATTCAATTGGCTTCCATCAGAGTGTAAATAAACCGACTCATTGTCTGAACCACACTCTTGATCTTGTTCTCTCATATGGCATTGAAATTGATCATCTAATAGTCTTTCCACAGAATCCTGTCTGACCATTTTTAAATAACCTTTGAGTTCATATTACTGGACTATAAGCCTTTTTGCAGAAACTCTTACAGCAGATGTTTATCTGATAGTGCTGTAGCCAAATTAAAGAAGTGATTCCTTCAGCATTGAATTCAATGCCATGTCTCAATGTAACAGAGGACCTGTCTGCTTCCTTTAGCGCCTCACAAATAGATCATCTTGTTGATAGTACTACAGGCTCTTTACGGACAACTCTAGACTCTATTGCAACCTCTGAAAAAGCACCATGGTATAGCCAGCAGACTTGTAACTTAAAGCAAGAGGCACGTAAATCTGAACGCAAATGGCGTGCCACTAAACTGGAAGAATCTCGTCTAGTCTGGCAAGATAATCTCAAAACATACAGGAAGGCTCTCCGTAATGCCAGAGCAGCCTATTACTCTTCATTATTAGAGGAGAATAAGAACAACCCCAGGTTTCTCTTCAGCACTGTAGCCAGGCTAACAGAGAATCACAGCTCTATTGAACCATCTTTTCCTTTAGGTCTAAGTAGTAATGACTTCATAAGATTCTTTAATGATAAAATTATAACTAAAATGTATCATCTCTTGCCCTCAACAGGCTTTGATCTGCTTTCTGATACAGCAACTTTGGAAACAGCTGTAAAATCTGATATGTATTTAGACTCCTTTTCTCCCATCGACCTTCATCAAATAACTTCAATAATTTCTGCATCTAAGCCATCAAGCTGTCTCTTAGACCCCATCCCAACCAGGCTGCTCAAGGATGTTTTACCTCTAGTTAGGATTAGACTGCCGGGGGACTCCCCCCCCCTCCCCTCTCTCCCTCTCTCTCTCTCACCATCAGTGGACATACATGTCTCATTAATGCATGCTACTAACCAAACTTCCCTGGAGTTTTTGTGCTCTGTCGTCCAGCAGGTTCTCGTGGATCGTGGCTGCTGCTGTGATCCTGCGCAACGTCCACTACATATATTATTACTGTCATTATTGCTACCATATCTGCTACTGTGGTCATTTTATCATTCATTGTAATTCATTGTCATTTTATCATTCATTGTAATTGTACAATATGTTTGTGTTGATTTGTTCTGTACACGTGACATCTATTGCACGTCTGTCTGTCCTGGGAGAGGGATCCCTCCTCTGTGGCTCTTCCTGAGGTTTCTTCCACCTTTTTTCCCTGTTAAAAGGGTTTTTGTGGGCAAGTTTTCCTCACTCGAACCGAGGGTCTAAGGACAGAGGTGTCACTCCTGTACAGATTATAAAGCCCTCCGAGGCAAATGTATTTTGTGACTTTGGGCTATATAAATAAAATTGATTTGATTTGATTTGATTATGAGTAATTCCTTCACCCAACAGTCAATGAAATACAAACCACAGATCTTCTGAACATTCTGACACTAAAATAATGTTCTTCAGAGGATGAATTAGGAGAAAATGAACTTGTTCAAACCTGTTTGTCTCAGCAGCAACACAATCTGGTGAGATCTAGCAACACAGATATCTCTTCTCTCTGTCAGTGCTGAATCGTCACTCTGTTTCACCAAAGATGATCTATAACAACTGAACTACAATGTAAATAATTTCTAAACCGTCTCTGGTACAACACAATCTGTTTTTATCATCTACATGACGTTCACAACATCTACAAAGTTCTCTGACTTGGTCTTTATGAAGGATCAAATCAACAGCACAAAGACACTGATGGAGATTTGATTTCTAAAAAGATCAAGCGATAACCTCTGTGGCTGTGAAGTGAAGCCAATGAAGTGCCAAAAACAGTTCCTCGAATGGCCACTTAAAGTCTGTGTAAAGGCAATTCTGAGATTTCTTTCAAAATACATGAAATATGTTGGAAAATAGTTGCTGAAAACATGTGAAAAGACTTTGAACGATATATTACTGAAATTTGCGGTTAGAGGTTCAAACAAGTTTTCACCAGTCCAGGATTTTGTGGGCGGTCCTTCAAGTGTGGCTTGATGACACACTGAGGCCACCCTGAGCATTCCCCACCCCTAGCTGAGAGAGTTGACTGCTCCCATGAGTGGGCGTGGCTTCAGTGCATTCAGAGGACACGCCCCACAGTCCTGGAGCTGAGAATGAATTTTACCTGATTTTGACACCTAATTTCATAAACTTGTCGATATTTTTAATCAGAATTATGCAGAATTAACAGCATGTCCACAGGTGGTTTGTTTGACCAACCAGGTGTCATTCAGCCCGCCTCAGCTTCACTGACAATCCACATATTTGCCGATTTTTAGATTAGTCGGGGCGGCAGAGGCAGGACAGCCAAGATGGCGATGGCCAGAACCACCACACTGAGCTTCACAGCGGCTCTTCAGAAAACTGATGGTGACGTCACGAATACAACATCCAAATTATGTACAGTCTATGAAGAAGACACATTGATGGTGGATGAAGTCAGTGAGCTGGGCAATATCAGGAAGCGATGAAAGGTCAGCATGGTATATCTGGGATATGTAGCTGCAGCTTTTGGCAAATGGGCACCTTCACACCTTTAGCCAGGAAAATGTCTGACAATTCTCTTGTATTATATACAGAGAGACTATGTCTTACCATAGCCTGTATTATTGTATTAGCTGTGGGTTTTGTCACTTTCACGTTAAATAGTTATTTGATCGCTATTTAATTTCAGATATTGATTATTGCAGCTGCAGTGATCAAATAAACGCATTAGGTTCAAACAACACATAATTCTGTCTACATGTAAATGAAATAATAAAGAACATAATTGTCACGTGTCAGCATTTTCTTTTCTTGTCTCTGCCTTCAATTTGAATCAAAACAATTTGAGTTATTCTCAGATTTGACAATTTGTGATATTGAGGATCTATAGAATGTGCTGCTTATTCTGCATGCCTGTGTGATGATAAATGATCATTTAAAAACCATCCTCCATATAGAGTGTTTGTATAAAGTATGTGAACAGGCTAAATGAAATCACTGACCAATATAAATACTCATCGTGCTGTACACACTTACACACAGGAAACCATCCAACACGAGTTGTTGTGATGTAATTACTTTTCATTTGATGTGAAAAATTATTCAAAGTCAATGAGACGGAAAGTGTTCTGCAGTCTATCACAGGAACTGGCATTGTTTACTTCCCTCCAACACATCATTTGCTCTATCTCGCAGTCACAATTATTCTCTCTGTCTTACTGTCATACACATTCCACAACAGTGTATCACAGCATGCCTCATTTAACTAGACAGCAGTGTGCGCATGCGTGTGTGCAGTCCCTTTTGTTTCTGTCGCTGCATTGTGTTTTTTTGTCTATTTGTTTTCATTTGGATGTCAGTTGGTGTTCGGATGCATCTGTTATAAGATAAAGCTCCCTCTTGTTGAGCTGTGCTAACAAACATCATTGTGTTGTATATTCTTTTATAACCCATTTACACCTTGTATTAACACGTGACACTGATGTGGATCTGGATGAGGAGAAACACTTTGTTAATTGAAGCAGGGAGATAAAGACATTCCTGGAGAGCAGCGTTTGTGTGTTATTGTCATCTTGGTATTGTTGAGGATGGAATTGATGTTGTATTTCATAGACAAATGTGCAATGACCTGAGAGGTCATGAATTCGGAAAACAAACAAACAAACAAACAAACATTTAAAGAAGCTTGATTTGTTTCGATTCCTGGTTATAGTTTTATAGACTTTTTTTAAAGAGGGCATTTTTGTTTTGGTGAAATGTACATAAAATGTGTGCTGACTCATTGCATGGGAGTATGATCAGACCATACCTAGACATCTCAGCCATCCATTTGTACAGTTTGAGAAAGGTTTCCACCTCAAGCTCAAAGTAGAGCCTATGTAGAAGCAGCATTTGCCCTACCGACATGTTTGTTGACAGCTCTGTTGAATTCACAATAAGATCAGATCCCAATGTGGGCAGAATATAGAAAAACAGAAACATTTTTAATGAATTATTTATCTAACTTATTATTTATTTACAGTGTTCTTGGGTAACTGAGTTTTTTTTTTTTGATTCTGATGTGATTAAAAAGTAATTTGTAACCGTCCACCATGAGCCGCGTTCTGCCCGAGCTTTCTGCCTCTTAAAGTGCTTGCTCATGGTGGGAGTTGTTGGGTCTCTGTAAATAATATTCTAAAGAGTATGGTCTAGATGTGCTCTACATGGAACGTATCATGAGATATACAGTATATATAAATAATATTGAATGAATTGAATTATAGTGTATATACACTTTGACATTGGCTCTGGCAGCTTCTGTCTTAAAGCCATTATCCAATAGATCTGAAATTCTGTTCAATGACTACTATATACCTGTTCTCAGTGTCTGTCCGTTTTCACTCAGTAGTTTGACAATAATGTCAAAATGTTTGTTTCACAACTAAAGGCCACAAATAATGAAATCTATTAGTGTGCTAGTCTTTTTTTGAGACTTTTTTCTTTCTTGATTCATGTGTCCATTGTTGGAATAACACGTTTTCACCCCTGAACAGTATGTCATTATCCTGATGACATATTCAGATGAGACATTGTATGTTAATACGAGTGGAAAGTGCTGTTTCACACTGGTGTCAGACCAGGCAGAGCTACAAAACCAGACTAAAATACTGGAAAGGCAGACAAGGAAGGAATCTGATGAAACACTGGACTGGATAAAAACAATGATAATGCATTTGAAGAGAAAGTTACAGTAACTGAGTGAAAACAAACCACATTTACAGGCAGACATGTCCCAGCAGTGTCTAACTTTGTCCACCTGATGGCAGTATGACTCCAGCTCTGGAACTTCCCACTGAATCCTCCCTCTTTGTTCTCCTGCCAATTTCTCCTCTTCTGCTGCCTGTTTTTCTTACAACATCTATGAGAGGAGAGGAATAGAAAAAAAAAGTGTCCCCGGGTTAAAATAAATAGCCTTTCACAGTTAATTTAATTGACTATTTTGTACAAAATCGAGGTAATTCCGCCGGCTGCAATAGCAAACAAGAATAGCATTGCCTTGGCAATCAGTTACCACGCAAACACAGTGAAAGGCTTTAATCTGCTTCTATCACAGAGGAGCCACGGCTGAAGTTTGTTCAGACACTGTGAGGCACCTGTTTTCTTAATTGTTGTAACATCTCTGCAGAGGAAAAACACACTCTCAGTAGTGCTGAGGATAAAGGATGAGATGTGATATGTTTAAAATTCAGAAAGAGTCAGAGACAACAGAGCATAAAGGACAGTACAATGAAATATATTTGAATATTATGTTTTATGTCCCTATTGCATTTATTTGAACATGTATGCGCATTTTAAAGAAGCTTCGGTTGCTTCATCGTGGGCCAATTTGTCTCTATAACTCTATAATAATTATGAAACCTCTTGGAAAAAAATGTCTAAAAACATGAAATTATTATTATCTTTTAGTTTTTTTGTAAACATTTTGCTACATTTTTGGTCTAAGGTGTGAAATGCTCTGTGCATTTTCAAAGGGTCATAGTTGAGGTCCAGAAGTGGTCCTCATCCTCCACTCTCTAACTTCTTAATCATCTTTCTGTCCTGCTGACTAGATGCATGTGTGTGTGTGCGTGTGTGTGTGTGTGTGTGTGTGTGTGTGTGTGTGTGTGTGTGTGTGTGTGTGTGTGTGTGTGCGTGTGTGTGTGCGTATCCTCAGTATCTGCCTGTGAAACAGAGAGCATGTCCGTCGGAGGTGTTGCTGTTCTCGCCTGTCCTGCTACCTCCAGCTGCGTGTCTACCGCCCCCCGCAGGCCGGCCGAGGTTACCCCATGCTGACCTGTTTAATTGTCTGCCTGTCCCAGGGCCCACTGGTGAGCGTGTGTGTGTGTTCCTGCTGCACTGAGAAGGACAAGGCGACAACATACACACACACACACACATGCACTCATACAAGATACACACAATGGGTAAGAGCATTAAAACATGAACAAAACCACACAGTGTCTCTGTTAGATACTGCCGGGCACACGTTGTAAGTGTGTGTCCCATTAAATGTGCTTATATCAAGGAGGTTCTCTCAAGTCCGCCTGTTGTTTTGAGTGTGCTGAAACAAGTGCACACATCCCACCCACGGATTTAGAAACTGTAGCTTCACACCAGCAACTAGAGAAACAACTCAGAGAAGGAAGGCTGCACAATCCTCTAAATATGTGTATTGGTTGGTGCTATTTTGGGAGCATTAATTCTGCATCTGGATTTGCATCTGAATGGAGTAATGATGAACATGCAATCATGAAAGCTGGACTGAATTCTGTTTAAACCATTTAAACATGTCATGATGCTATATTGCCAACTACAGTTGAAATTGTTACAATAGGTATGAGCTGTATGGTAAATGATGGTGATGTACTGTTTAGAAAAGCAGACAACCACACGCTAAGCTCCGAGATTTTTTGTGTCGCCAACTTTTCAATGCACACGCCTCAAAGACACCAAGTGTGATCAGTACAATATAATAATTAAAGCTGGTGTGTGGTCGTCCTATCATCTGCTTTATCTAATATATAGTTGAAATGATCTCAAATGCAGGATTGCTCTGAATTGATATGCATATGACTTTAAAACATTATTGCATTATTCCATAATGAGTTCCAGACTTTTAGTAAAGTAGAACATGATCACACATGAACATGACTTTTATGTTAATCTTTCAATAATAAATACAATTTGTGGAAGTCTTAGAGAAGTTCATCCTCAAAAAACAAGAACAAAAAAAAACATTTATAACAGATGATTCTTGTGAATCAAGGATTAAACTAAACTACATGTATTTAATACAGTGGTTTATTTGTGGCCATATGGTGGCGCTCTCACCCAAAACACAAACCTTTTACCAAATTTAATTCAAATTGACCGTGTGGATTTCGAGTTCTCCGCTAACAAACATACATTAACACAATATGTAATTAATGTAGTAACAGCGCCATTTGAACAGCCATACAATGTGTCAACCTGAAGCCAAAAACAACATAAAGCTGTGCTTGTCACATGCACCATGGCTAACTCGCACCAAAAGCATCTATGATCTGACCAAATGAAGTGATTTCTGTCGCAGTCTTGTGATGGCAGGAAACACCACAACCCTCAAGCCTGGAGGTTTACTATTAAATTGTGAATTCTATGTTGTAGTGTGCTGGTACTAGTAAAAAAAAATGTCATGTGTGATGGTAGAAAGCCCTTTGTGCCCACTGGGAGTTAGGTTATACCCACAAAAAGGGTCTAATAATTCCCACTAAAGTGAATTTGGATGACACTTCAAAACAGCAGGTACTTTAAACAGTGGACAATACTCAGTTAAAGCAACCAAAGTAATATAATAAGAAATACAGTGAGATAATGCTTTATAATAGCAATAATTAGTTTTTAAGTACTTCCAAATAAAAGTCAACTTAATTTCTAATCATTTACACAATGAGTGGAAATGACGTCATAACATGAGATGTGTCATAGTCTCTGTAATGCAGTCAGCTTGCTGATATTCAAATGAGTCTGTTTTAAAGGCACTAACAAACAATGCTGCCCTCCTGGTAGCTGTACTATGGTTGAAAATGTTCACGTGGGTCAAAGAAAACAAGGTATGAGATAACTCATTTCAATCTCAATCAAAAAGGATCTTTAGCATTGGTAAATGTTACATTATTAAACTGTAATTGGTCATCATTAGCTTTTACTTTAGCTGACTGATTAAATATAGCAAAGTGTATTCACACATTGTATCAGTATCTGTAATTCTGACCATATATTACTTGCTATCAGATTGAAACCAAATTGTACGCTATGGCCCACCCCTAATCTGAATGTGTCATCTGGATAATGACATCTGATCCACAGGCCGCCTGCGTTTACACCTGCTATTAACAAGCGTTCATGTTATCTCCATTCTGCCCGACTGTGATCTGATCTTTTTTATGCAAATGTTTACTGGCAGCCTTGTGGACGTGTGTAACTCATTTCTTTGTCAGTTTCTGTGAGGGAATACTTGATACATAGTGGGAGTAGTTAAGTGATCTATAAACTTTCCGGATGGATTTTTTTTTTTTCTTCAGAAATGAAGTCATGCTGTACAGATTGCATTTACACCTAGTAGAGATCTGATCACATTGTGAGCTGAACCACCTGCAGATATGTTCTGGACAATCCGATGGCATTCCCATCACAATGTGTCCTGTGTGCATTTACACCTGCAAGTGATTCAGATGAGCTACAGACCACACGTTAATGGCAGGTGTAAACAGAGTCGAGGGGACACTTTTGGATGTTACTGTTGAGTTTGAATAAAAATCCCACTGGACTTCCATTTAAAAAAAAACTCTTCAGTGCTACAGCAAACATTACTGACTTAGCAGCAAATCACAAGAAGAAATATAGTGTAGATTAATAAGAAATCTATACTTTGTGTCATGGTGGAGGAGTGGATACTTTCCAGCGTGTCTGTGAAGTGAGAGCTGAGAGGGATTTCATAGTGTGCTCTCAGTCGCGGATCATAGATGCTCAGCCACCCCAGGGCAACACGGGGCATCAGGATGAACTACAGGCCAGGGGAGGGAGGCTGACATGTTTCTTAACTGTGTGTGTGTGTATGTGTGTGTGTGTGTGTGTGTGTGTGTGTGTGTGTGTGTGTGTGTATACGTGTGTGTGTGAGCGTGGAGATCATGGGTGGGGCTATTAGTGGAGGTGTGACTTGGGGGTGGTAGTGGTTGCGGTAGGGTGGATACTGAGAGATGGTGTGTGTGTGTGTGTGTGTGTGTGTGTATGTGTGCGTTTGCACTTCCATGCCAGCCCCCAGGCCGGCCCCATAGTAATTACACACTCCAGTGACTGGACTGGAAGGGAAATTGAAGGCCTGGGCAGGAGGCCCCAGCTGCCTCACTCTCCCTCCCCATCAGCCTGCTGCTGATTGAGCTTGCCTAACACACACACACACACACACACACACACACACACACACACACACACACACATATATATATATATATATATACACTTTTAGATAGCCATGCCCGTACATGCACACTTTCGCTCTATTTCACTTTTGCATACACAAGCACTGTCTCTCTCTCTCTCTCTCTCCGTCACACACACACACACACAAACCAATCCTCAGAGAAATTCTGCTTTGTGTTGCAGTAATGAGATTCTCACACACCCGGCCTTATTTACCAGCCCAGGCCAATAAAGGGTGGGACTCAGTGAGTGAGGGGTTAGTGTTCATGTGTGTGCATGCATGTGTACAGTATGCATGTGTGTGTGTGTGTGTGTGTTTGAAGGTGGTGGTATGAGCTCATCCAGCCACCTTCTCTTCTTGATGATGACATCCTCAAATCAAAATACCTCCTCCTCTTCCATCATCCAGGCCTGAGGAGGTTCAGGTGGCATGATAAAAAAAAAAAGAGGATAGGATCCTGATATGATGTCCTGAAATAAATCTAAAAAAAAAAAAAAAAAGCACAACAAACAAAATGGCTTTCATTGATTACCCTGCCGTGTTTTTCTTTGGGAAGGCATGTCCATATCCATCATGTGTCTGTGCTGAAAGGCCCTGGCCTCCACCCAAGCACTGTCATTCCTGATCAAGATAGTTAGGTATGGTGGAGGAAGGGAGGGTGGGAGAGGAAGGGTGAGTTTCAGGTTGGTCTGTTTCACAGCCAAATTGGCATTTGTTCCTCATCAGTCTCTTTCCTTATCTGTCACACATACACAGCTCTCTCCACAGCACAGTAGCGCTGAATCCGTACGAGTCTTTGAAAGCCCGGTGCTGACAGTTCTGGACTGAAACTGAGCCATAGGTGGAAACAAATAGAGTACTGGCACATCGAGTATCATTTATCCTGCATGTTACACTTCTTTAGATTAAAGGTTGTGTTGTGACTAATTATATGACTAATTATATGCACCTGTATATAAAATGATCAGTCTTACAACTGCACTTACAACTATTCAGTATTTTCACCCCTAATGTTAGGGTGTGAAAGCTGCAGGAGACCAATCTAAAAGCAGAGAGTTGGTGCTGGTGGTAATATACATATTGTTCCATGCATAGACCATATTGGTGTTTCTGCCTGCTGCACTATAGTTAAGTGACTCTACTACGAATACAATATTTTCAACACCTGCTGCATTTTAAAGCCTTTCAAGAGTGTTTTAAATGTTTAAGTCTAGTTGACAGATTTCTCTAACCAGGTCAATTTGTTTATCTTTTGTGGAGCCTTAAATCATTTCCCCACAATCCTACTGAACACTTGGAGTTTACTCAGTTGTCACACGTATTTCTGCGCATCCAGGTTCACTGTAATAAATATGGACAGCTGTACACGTGTATTTGTTCTGATTACATTACTTGAAGTCAAGTCAAACTTTATTGTCACTTGCTGCTATATGTACAGGACATACACAGAACTGAAATAGCGTTTCTCTCAATCCCTGGTGCAAACAGCAATAAACATGAATTATAAAATATAAAAAATAAGTTAAAATACGGCAATCTAAGATATAAACAGTATGATATGGCGATATATCAGTATAAACAGAATGGACAGTATAAATATGGTAAATAGCAGCAGTATTAATGTAATGACCAGTATAAATATAAATATGGTAAATATAGGAGATTCAGCAGTGTACACAGAATTAACAGTATAAATAGTGAGATATATTACAAAACTTACTACTACTGATCAAAATCTAGCAGGTTAACATCTTTGTTAACAGCCAAACATGCAACAAGCAAGTGCAACAACACAAGACATAGCAGCGAGCTAATATTACTTATTAATATTATTATATATCAGAGCTTAAAGCAGAGTTTCAGGAACCGGACCACACCTCAACTGCGCCTCTTCCGACAGTCCTATAAATACCCTCCTAACCCTCTTGTTCCCTTCGCTCTCGTATTCCGCACACCCTCCCACCCACCCCATATCTTTCACCTGTTTCCCTCTCTTTCCTACTCTCCACAGGGTTCTGAGGGGGGTCCGTCATGCCCGGGTGCTATGGCGGATTCCCTACCAAAGCTTCCCCACACCGTAGCATCAGACCGAAGAAGTACATGAGCTCACACTTCACTCTCAATCATTCATTTTGTCAATAAATCATTTAAACGTATCTTGTTGATGGTGTGGTCCATGCTAGTGAATTAATAATGTTAATAAGTAATTAATAGTGATAGTAATTACTACTTCCTAGTGGCTGTGGCTTAGGTGGTCGTCTTGTAATCAGAGGGAGTGCTCTGAGCTCACAAACTGAGCTAACATTAGCTAACAGCAGCTAACAAATTGAGCTTAATAATTTTGTTTAAAGAAAGTACTTCCCATCCATTATGGCTTAAAATTTGTGACTGAAAGTTTATTTGTGACCTCTATTTCATAAAGTGCATGTTCAGCTGCAATGACCATGTAACTTTGAAAGCAATACACACAGACTGTGATAGACAGACTTTGGTGTTTAATGTAATGGATAAGATCAAGTTGCACACTGAATATTTTTTATATAAACAGCGGCTCAAATGATTATGCGTAATGTGAATCAGGTCTGTTGAGGTGACGAGCCTCTTTTAGCTCCTCCACCCAACTGAAAGCTCTGGTAAAAACAGTCTGCCCCATCGCTAACAGTTTGCTAACCTGTTAGCCATTACACTTTTCTAGTTGATAATTTGCTTTGCTGACCAAATGTGGGTAATTAATTAATATAGGTTCAAGCAAGATTTAAGTCTGCAGAAGTTAATTATAATATTAGAGAGAAATCAGTGGACACTGCATCATATAAACCACCACATCATACTTTGAAAAAAGTAAAGCTAAGTATACAGGACACTGATGTGCTCCTTTAATGCCTCTCAAAGACAATAAATGATGTAAATACATTTATCATATGCTTTATGCTTTTTTTATAGCAGTTTAGTTTTTGTGGGATTTTCATTCAATGTGTATAAATAAAAGTAGAAAAAAAAAACATACACTGTACACACTTGTTGGTCTAACCTCACATCAGAGCTTGTCACTTCTACTGAGTATATGGCTGTGATAAAGTCACACCATTCCCCTCCTGCTCCCCCTCTATTTCTCCTCCTGACTCTTGGCGGTGGGGGGGATGAGGAGTGCACGCGCGTGGACGAGGCAGATTGTGCTCGTGTCGGAGGCCGTGGTGTTAGCGAAGGAGGAGAGGGAGGCTGTCTCTTTGAGGATTCGGCCCGCTCGCCTCGCCTCGCCTCGTCTCGCCTCGTCTCGCCTGCCTGGCTCTTTGAAGCTGTTCGATGACCGCACAGGGCAACATCACTGCAGGTGGGGGGGATTGGTGGTGGTGGTGGCGGTGGGTATGGAAGCCTGTCATTTGTATACAGCTGTTTCTTTCATCTTGTCCAGCTCCCCTCCTCCTCCTCCCACTCGTCTATCTCTTCCTCTACCCTCTCCTCTTCTATTCCTCTGTTGGGGTTGCTTTGCTCCGTCTCCAAGACCCCTTCAAGCTCTTTAAAGAAGTTGTATTCTGCAGCCAGGCACCCAGGCCTGCAGTAGGAGTAGGTTGCAGGAGGCGGAAATAATTGTGAATGGCGACAATACAAAGGCTATCATTAAGATCAAACCAAAGAGTTCGTATGAAGTTGGATTTATTTCTTCAGCTCTGCCCACCTCATTCTGATTTCATCCCTAGATTCTTTCTGTATCACACTGTGAACATCTTCAGCTTTCTGTTGTCGATTCACTGCAACAACAAAAAGGTTTTGATGCATCTGTTTGTGGCTCTGTGCTAGGACACACTGGTAGCTCCAGTCCAACATGGAGACAAAAACCCTGCTTGAATTATTCTTTTAATAATATTACTAGCAATGAGTACATACCTCAGAGAACATCCCTTAAGACCTTTTCTGAATCGTGCACAAATACCTGCAGATGCTGGAATACCTGTGTACTCATGCATGCAGTGGTTGGCTAGAAGCTCCAATGCCTTGATGAATATATGATGTATCAAACAGTTATGTATATATAAAACAGACTGATTCTGTACTCGGTCTAAAAAGTACTTGAACTTAGGACCAAGTCCAAACCTCTGTTTAGTTTAGCAGTATTTATATATTGACTGTCTACACACATGCATATGAAAGCTGCACATTAGCACATCAGCAGCAAGCAGTTTCAGTCCTCTGTCTGTGTCTGCACAGGCTGTGTTCACCTGCGTTTTAGCAGTCCTCAGAGCCCAATAAACAATCTCTGTAGTTAAGTGCAGAAAACAGGAAAGAACAGGGTTGCAGCTTGAAACACGAGGCGTTTCACGCTCTGCGTAGCTGAACTGATTTAAACAGAGTGTATCTGTTCCACTAGACGCACATGAGACTGAATGATGCAGCTGAAACACCTCCTGTGTGGACACACCTTTATTCTTTTTCTCATTTCACTCATTTTAACAACTGTCCTAATGTATTCTCACTGCTAGCATGACAAAATAATCTTGACTCAAGGTAAACTACATGAGAGACTCCTTATAAGCTCTCAACAAAGATGAAAAGGACGATTCACTGCTTATTTCTGTCAGTTTTAGAGATTAACCAGCCTGATGTGGCATTTTACTTGCCCCAGGCAATCGATCAATCCTCATCATTGAACCTTGCATACTGGCTTAACTAGTAAAATTCTATAATGTCAGAATCTATTTTTCCCTCGTGCAGGCAAAACAATTTCATTCAAACACATGGAAAGACATGATGCCACATGTGAAAGAAAACTAATGTTCTCTTGGTGTTAACAAATGACACATTTTCTGACAATGAAATACCAGAGTTCTGCTAGCAGTCAGTTCTTTTGTCCAGCATTACAGAACACAGAGCTCCTGGATAATCTTATACAGTCCAAGCACTGAAACACTTGACAATCCTCTGTTCTCACCGTAATACACACAGACCGCATATGCCTTGATGTGTTGCTACACAATTAGCAGCAATTAACACTAGCCCACCGAGCACCTGCGTTTGGAGCTCTGGCATCTGGGCTGCATTATCAGAAGTATGTTGTTGTATTATCAGATCAAGTGCTGGAACACTGAGGCCATCCCAGTGGGCTCGTCTGTCCCGGGAGGGTCTCGGCGTTGTCTCTTTCCCAGCTGCAATATGCAGCGTTTTCTTACATCATAAAGAATGTCATGCTCATGCTCAAACTCATCAATCCAAATCATTTAAGATACCTCTCTTGTTCTCTAAAGGCCACCTATAGGCATCAGTCAAATATCTGTTCTATTACATGAATGAGCTGCACCACTCTTGTGCTCACCGCGGGCCGTGTTGTTGTAAATGATTGTTTTGCATTGAGTTTCCCAAGTACCCGGACGAGTTGAGAGACTGCGCTATACAAACAGGCCGAGCCGTTGTTATTTCAGCGGTGACGCCTGGCTCACCAGACACAGAGGCGGGATATCGATCGGCCGTTGCTGAGCATGCAAAGCAGCAGTCTGAAGGAGACACTAGAAATACAGCGCAGGCAGGAGAGAGCAGCTCATATAAAGCAAAAAGCAAGAGACGTGGGAGGCGAAGGAGAAGTGTGGTGGAGAATACTGACAGAGCTCAGGCTGCACCGGGCAGTATTTTGATGTAGAAATCCTGATTTGGTCTTTTGGGGCTCCACCACTGTTTCACAATTGTGAAGATGCCCAATCAAAACTCAAAGGATCAATTTGTGGAAGAGTTGGGCATCAAAATCCACAACCTCAAAAGTCATTCTAAAGCTCAGCTAGAGCTAATATGAGTCAGTTCAGTTAGCTACGGCTGACCAATGACAGAAATCATCTTTCCATCATAAAGTCTGTAAATCACCAGTAGTAGTGTAACGTTATTCCTGTCAGTCTCAGAGGCTGTTGCCTGCAGAAATCAGTTAGCAGCAGTTAATTAGTGATTAGCTATGTTAGCAAGTGGTTAGGCTAAAGCTATCTGTCCATCAAGTAACTCTGTAAAGTGAGCTGAAGTGCAAATGTGCAAGCGAGCGTTTCATTGGATGTAAAATTAGTACACGGCACCAATGACAAACTCTAAAACACCTCAAACGTGACTTTTTGTCATTGTTGGTCCAGATACTGGAAGAAAAAGGACAGATGGGAGAAAAAACAACAACAAAAAAACTGCTTAAACATCAGTTTTGACTTCTTGGGACTTTAACAATCAGAATTTGTATTTTCACAGACAAACTGCAGCAGAGGTCAAAATTGTGCTACCAACACTGAAACTTTAGAAGATATTTACTGTACTTTGACTGAAGCCTCATATAAGACTTTCAATAAACTTTCAAATGTATTTTTGCAGAGAGAGACCACAAATACTTGTCACCCATCATTAAAATCAATTTAGGAAAGAATATTTTATGAACAGGAAGAATTATTATACTGAGAAAACCCTGTTTCAATGCAGTGGTTTTAGTATAAACCCAAAACTGTGTCCTAAACACTGAATCAAGACTAACTTATTGTACAATCATGTTCTCCTCCATCTCTAGTATTATATTATATTATATTATATTATATTATATTATATTATATTATATTATATTTGTATTTATATAAAAGTACATCAAATATTTGTACATCTTCTCATGAAATGACAATGTGATTTATTCTTGGTAGATAAAGTGTATCTTCTCAAAACTTTATTGATCAGTCTCTTCCAAACATATCATAGTGAAAATTAAACCACAATTAACCTGATGTGTGTAAATAGGAATAAAAAAAGGAATAAAAACAAAATTATTCCAACTTTAGCAGCAGTATATTATTTAAATAATATGGACATCCATGGACAGCAGGGGCGGAGCCACAGGTTGTAAACATTAGGGCTTAGCCCAAAGGGGTCCAGGGGTATACTGACCCAGGGAAGGCAGTTATCTACACTGTTTTTCAAGCCATTTGAGTTAACAGAATGCCTCAAAAAATGAACTTCATTTAGCAAAAACATGATGACAATGCTCAACTTCTTAACTCCTTTCATCTCTTGACTCTTTTTCTCCTTACTTGCTTTCTCCACAAGTTTCCTCAACCCTTTTTTCCTTTCTTCACTATCTTCTTCACTCCTTAAATTCAGACTGTTCTCTCCTCTTCTCACCAATTCTCCACTCCTCTCCTCCTGGCTCCACATCACATATTTAGCTAGCTAGCTTGCAATCTATATTAGGCTAGTCACATCACCAACTTACTGTTACTAACCTAAGAATTACAGCTGTGGATTCACAAACTTAGACACCTGTCTGCTGATCATGGGTTGATGCTGAAGAACCATTTTATGCCCATGGTCCATAAGATAGTTAGCTAGCTAGCAATCTTGCTCACTGAGGTCAGACAACTGATTGAAACATGAAGACAACAACCTCCGATGACCTTTAGATGAAGCCATGGTTTAAGTTATTTTGAAAGCCTGGTGAAACATTTGGTCTGCTCCAGCCATGCTGAAATGCAAATACTAATGGAGATCAATATGGAGATCTTTCTCACCTTCATCCCACATGCTGAACACAGTGATAGTCTGCTTCACTATTAGACATGATTATGCGTGTGCATATTATCACCTTACAAGACATCTGCTGTTTCAAACAACTATTATTGCCATTTGTCTATGTGTAGATGTCATTAACTGTATCAAGGAAGCAGATTTTTCAAGCATGAAGAATTTCTCAAAAGAAATTAAAATGATTCATGACTGTCATACAACAGAGCTGTAATAAGTTCACTTTTTAAAACTTGATTCAAAGAAATGTAAATCAGTCAGGTCAACGTTAAAAATCTAAACCTTCACCAATCTTTCTTTGACTACTCAGGTACCAAATAAGCTGAAAGTCACGCACACTTGAGATGTTGTGGTCATCCAGAATGAAGGCTAGCAGTAACTTTTCCACACATCCAGCAGACACAAAGCAACATTAGCATTCATCTGGAGTCATGCTTCTGGCTTCCTGCATATCAAAGTCCAAAGTACTTTTAGCTCAGCTTCCACAAACTCCTGTCAAAAGATATCTGTCTCTGGTGTTAAATACTCCATAAACCTTGTCATCGATCTGATAGTCTTGAACATTACACAAACTTATACCAAATGGACGCCAACTGCAGTGTATGTTAATATGTGTATATTTTGATTGACTGCATGTGCTTTTTTTCCTACTTTGTGAGATCACAAATTTCCCCTCTGCAAAGCTTATGATATATGAATATACCACAGTGAAACATCAATGGAAGAACAGGTTCTGAGAAATGACTATTAATATTTTAACTCCTTTGTCTTTTTAATGCAGTTAGTACTGAGGTCACAAACCATCCACTTCAATCACTTTACCGAGTAATGCAAAGAATATTAATATAACAGAGTGATTAAAAATTAGCTTGGATGAAAAAGAAAGGCAGGTATGCGTCACAAAGATAAACTATAAAACATAAAAACATGAACCAAATCAAAGAATTAAACATAATATCATATTATTTCATATTGTTCAAAGTAACTGCATCTATCAAAAGACATGAATTCAGGTTTCTAGCTTGTTTTCAAAGCTCAATATCATTTTTTTCACCGTCACTCATACACTGAGATGTAAGTGGTGAAACAGTTCAGAGGACACTGTTCTAGCATTCAGCTAAGTTTAGCAATCACTCCACTGCATATGTGATGTGCCAATATTTTGACAACTGTCAAATAGTAAAAAACAATACCCCCAATTCCTTTCTAACCACTTTTCCTTGACCTCGATGGAAAGCGTAATGAGGTCAAGGAAAGATGTGAAGGAGAGTTCATAAGGAGTTAGGAGGCGACAACTGTGTTCAGAGAATCCGACTGCTTAGACTACATCATCATGCGATGGCGAATGTTATTGCGTGACCTGTGGTAAAATTACAAAGTTCAGAAGATGGACTACAAAGCGCATATTAAATACTTCTCCCGTGCGCTCTTAGCATGTTTCGTGTCATGCAGGAAATTTAACGTGGAAAACCGGTGAAAAATGTGACTTCATCATCAACGTCAGAATTCAAATAATAAATGAATATTGTCCACCTGTCACAGAAGTCAAATGAAGTGTTTGTTACGCTGGTATGGTCGCTCACCCTCCTGTCCAATCATATAGAAACATATTAACAAGTTATGGCAAAGATATATGATTAATCAGCAACGTAACTTCATGATGATCTGCAGGACGCTGGATGTCACAGTTACAAACAGTTTTTACTCTGTGTGTGAACGCAGCTCCACAGTCAACAACAGAACACACTTCATGATCAAAGTTTTACATCACGTCAACACGTATGTTCATATTCACACGCTCTCTCCTGCACTCTGCATCACACTGTTTAAATAGATTATGTTTTTTTCTTATGTCTGGCTGTGAATGACCGAAAGGAAGAAAGGCATTGAATCTCCTTTCCTTAACAGTTGGAGAATTGAACAGCTCTTATCATGGCTGCTACGTTAATACTTCAGGGTCATTTCACTCAGTGAGGAACCTTCCTAAGCAAAACTGGTAAAAATTGAACTCTTCCATTTATTCAGTATGTTCCTCTCACCCCACAGAATTTGGTCCATCTCTATAGCTTGGATGAAATGCAGCATTTACACTATCAAGGGAGACTAAAATATTCCTCTGAAGCCCAGAATGCAATATTAGTTGTATTCAGGTTTTCAATAAAAGTGACAACGTTGTCCCTGAATATCCACAGTATAATTCACTGGTCTAATCCACGTCCTCACATCCTTCAACTCCAGGCTGAAACTCATCAGTGCAGCGAGAACACTGAGAAGGTGTTAAATTACAACAACAAACCGGCTGGGACTATCTTTCACACCTTGTCCCATCACACTAACAACCACTGAAATATACAAATGTGCAGGATCTGGCTCCATTTATGCCAATCACAGCAATGCAATTAGAAGCACTGGCATAGAGTGTGAGAACAACAAAAGAAACTGCTGTACTGGAGTGTTTATGACTAAATGTAGGAGAAATATGATAATTTACTGATGATTCTTTTGTGACATAGGCCAACATTAATGTTGATATCAAAGATTTTGATTGATATTCTATGCTAACTGTTGTAGATTACTTTTATCCTGACAAATCCTGACAAGCTCGTCATCAACTTCCCAGGAAGAAGCTGCACAGGAGAAATGCTTTTCTGACCCCAGCAGAGAGTACGCTTACGGTGTTTTATTGAATCTTTGGTATTGCTATAGACATTCATTGCTTGTTGCTAAGTTAGCTTGGTGATGATGTTGCAGTCCATAATTCATCGTTGGCTGGTCTGGTTGTTGTGACTTCTTAATTTGGAATATGAGAAAACGGATGTATTTTGTAAGTTTGGCAACTCATTGCTGCTGTTTTCTGTGGTTGTGCTGTTTGTGCAGTGGCAGAGAGGATACAAGTCACTTTATTGTGGAGCAGCAGCTGTACTCCGACCATAGGTAAGGGTTGGAATGTAGATGGACGGAAAAATCAAGAACAGTACTGCAGACACCGCAACAACCAACAATCCATTTTCCCATCACTCGTGAACAAGACCCCGAGATACTTGAACTCCTTCGCTTGGGAGCATTCTGCCATTGCCTAGAAGAGAAAACGGTGTCTCTGTCTTCTATAAATTGTGTTTATTTACTTGGTTTTCTATAGCTTACAGCAATTACTAGAATTGTTGTGTACTTGTGTCGAGAATGTAAAGTAACTTTTGTACAAATACATGTCTATATAAACTGTGCTAATAACCTCCAGTCATGTTGTGACCACAAACTCAAAGTCCAACAGAAGGTTTTGCCATTTTTGGATCATATGACAATATTGTTAATCAATTAAAGTGTTTGTTGTCCCTTCACATGCCGGTCCTCCTCCTGCTCTATTCAAATAATGAAGTATTAAATAAAAATGTGGGGAAGCAATCATTGATCTTATGTGTTGGACCAGGTCAAGGCAGTCAGCTCGCCCCAGACTTCTGCTGTCAGAACATAAAGCTTAAAGGGCAATGAATACCATTTTTCCTGCCCCATAGCACATGATGACCCTAATATATCTGCAGGGACTTGACAGGGTTGTTGGTCAATACCGATGACTTAATGATTACTTGGCCTGGTGCTGAGAACTCTTTCACTTTCAAGGCCATTTTCTTTTTTTTGGAACAAAACTTTCCCACTGATGACAGATCAGTAGAGGTCACACATTATTTTAAGTTCTTTAAATAAGACATCAAGTAAATAAACTATGATGATGGCACTATAATAGTGTTTAAACTTGTCTGCAAATAAGTTTAAAGTCCTGTTACTGGCTGAGAGACGCTAAAATCTTTATTATATCCCACATGATGATCCTGTTACCCTTGAAGTTTCTAGTCTTATAATGAGACTTGATTGCTACTTTCACATCACTCGATCCATTCAGACTGACATTATGTCCATGTTAGCTGATTTCATGTTGCCATAGCAATCCAGAGAGTGACACAGAGGCTGTGGCTGCAGCGGCTATGAGTTGTTGTTTGTGTTCATACGCTGTGCCCACTTCATTTTATGTATGGAGCTAAGTAGCAAGCTATGTAGGGATATAATCCCTGTTATTGATCCACAAATAATTAAGCATCTTTGAAATGCAGCCAGCTAAGCGATGATCTTGAATCAGAGAGATGTTTACTCGTGTGCAGCATAAATCAAATCAAATCAAATTTTATTTGTATAGCCCAAATTCACAAAACACATTTTGCCTCGGAGGGCTTTACAATCTGTACAGGGAGTGACACCCTCTGTCCTTAGACCCTCGGTTCGAGTGAGGAAAAACTTGCCCACAAAAAACCCTTTTAACAGGGAAAAAAGGTGGAAGAAACCTCAGGAAGAGCCACAGAGGAGGGATCCCTCTCCCAGGACGGACAGACGTGCAATAGATGTCACGTGTACAGAACAAGTCAACACAAACATATTGTACAATTACAATGAATGATAAAATGACAATGAATCACAATGAATGATAAAATGATTACAGTAGCAGTGGAACCTGTGATAGAGATAGAGAGACACAGACACTTTGCAGCAGCAAATCATTAACTAACTATAAACTGTAATGGAGATATGGTAACAATAATGACAGTAATAATATAAGCCATCATATAGCTGTCATATCCATCACGGTAGGTTCCAGAGCGGTCACTATATCCACCCTGACCCCTATTGTTTCTGTAGCCACTCAAGGTTTCCTTCACCTCCTTCACTTCTTTATCATGGCTACATTATTTTGACCTGCAGCCTCCTCCTCTGCTAGGAAAAAAGCTACATTGAAGATGTTGGACGAGGTATATTGTTCATCGAAGGATGAGGAGTCTCTGACTGCAGCCTTTGCCAAATATGGAACCATTGAAAAAGTGGTTGTGATCAGCGACCGATTTCGGCTTTGTGAAATATGATAATGCAGATTATACTAAAGATGCGATGACAGCAATGAAAGGCAAGTGTCTAGATGGTTGGGCTGTTCATGTGGATGAAGCAGGATAGGGTGGACGCTCAGAGGTGGTTTCTCATCAACCCAGCCTGGCTGCAGATTCAGTGGAAGCAGGGGAGAGGTGTAGAATACACATGGCAACAGGAGCTACAGTGATAGATGATTCAGAGGTGGAGAAGGGAACTTTGTTAGTGCGGATACAGGAGTGGAGGACGCTGAGGATACTCCTCAAGCAGCTACAGAGACAATAGGGGTCAAGGTGGATATAGTGAGTGCTCTGGAACCTACCGTGATGGGTAAAGTAAGCATCTCCCTGATACAAGATGACTGTATTTCAAAGATGCACCTCAACTTAAAGTCCATGCGTTATCGCTGCTCAAGCATTTTAAAAAATGTAGCCATGAGTTTCAATGATTCCTTAACAAACAGCAGTTATTTTAAAAAAGTCTGGTACTTGTTGGACAAAGTTTACCAGTAGATCTGCTGTGCATACTCAGGATTGACATCACTCAATGAGTGACTGATTAAAGAGTAAAGGAAGTCTTCAGAATATACTACTAGCTGTTCTGCATTACAGAGCTGATAAGACTCACTCATCTTTTTCTGTCTGGCTGGATTCAAACTTTATTTATTCTGTTTGATTATGTCAGCTGGTTGAAAAATGAAAATGAAAAAATGAACAGAACATAAATATTTGTGTGTTGTCTGAGCTGACCTTCTCTGATTGGCAGAGAGATTGCGGTGTGCTCCTGGATTGGCATCATCAAACCTTATACCACGCCTCTTCTCCCACCGGGACAGATGGCGAGTCGCCAACATACCAAACCAGCACAATCGAAGAAATTACTTCAGTGCACCCCAGGAAAATGTTGGTTTGCCAGTGTGACAGTGTGTAGTGACAACATGAAAATAGAACCCTAAAAGTGTAAAGTTGAGGAAAGGTCATGGGGATGGTTAAAATCAAGGAAAAGAAAGTTATTTTTAAAATTTATGTATTTATTTATTTTTCTGAAGAAAGACAATATATGAAACAGTGTAAACATACAACCAGAAAGGTAACAGTGAAACACCCTGTCAGACTGTCAACACCATCATCTATCACAGTTTACAGACTGACTCCATGCTTCACTATTACTGTACTGACAGTAGTTGTGCACTGAAGGATTACACACACTGCACTCTTTTTGCAGCTAGGTTTAACTGATGACCTTTTCACGACAGTTAGACTTATTTTTAGCAACGTCAACACTTTTATTAGCCAAGTGTTCACATACATACATGGAATTTGCCTCCAATTTTGCTCTCAGTGCACTTACACAATAAAGCTGAACAAAGAATAGTCAAACTATGCATGTGTGTATTATGCACATATAACAAATTGAACTGTTCATCAGAGTTGTGGTGTGTGCTTTTGTTGTTGTGTCTGGTTGTTTTGGCATACAGCTTTCTGTAGCGTACCGGTCACAGAGAAGTTGGAACAGGTTGTGTCCAGGGTAATGACTTCAGGGCTCTGTGTCAGAAAAACTTTCTAGACACAGACTTAGCAGATTTTATTTTGGCCTGTAAGTCAGGAGAAGATAAACCAGACAGTGATCTGAAAGCCCCAAAGCTGCACGGGGACAGACTGATTGATGTTAATAATTACTTTGGTGTGTAAAATGTTATTATAACCTATTATGTAATAGGTAATAAACCTTAGTTTTCCTGTAATAGCATCATAGTTCCAAGTTAAATATGCATGTAACGTATACCCTTATACAATATGTTATGATATATAGTACTTGTGTGAAATTTACCAATATTGCAATTGGACAATAGGTTGAACTTTAATTAATCTTACAGATTTTAATTTTATTGTTTTGAAAATGGAAATTCTAACCCGATGTGTCCATGGGGCACAGGGAACTGGAGGGTGGCGGGTTTAATCCAGATGCTCAACAAAACACACACCTGAAACACTCCTCCATCTCTCCATATTTGGATGTGTATGAGCCTTTTGTGTGTACGTGTGGTTGTATTTTTGGTCTATATGTGTAAAATTGAGTGAAAAAATACTATATTTAATAATATATTTCCCCATTGAGGGATTAATGAAGTAATTCCTTTTCTTCTCCTCCTGATAGTGCCAGTGGAGATGGAACGAAAATCACTGTGTGACAGATAGATGCTCAGATAGAGTAACTGACATAGCTTTTGGTAAAATTGTCTGCCCTACTCGATATTCACGCACATATGCTCTATTCTTTCAGGAGTGTTAAACAATTATTGATAAAAGAAAACTTTGATGCAGCCGGCAGTTGGTCAACATATGGACTTGTTTGCTATAGACTGCAGACTGCTTCCTCCACTTTTACCCTCAACAAGTAAATATGAAATCAACCCAGGGGACTAAGTTGTGTGTACAATGGTGTAAGAGGCCCCTGCTGAGCTATAATCTGATCAGTGTTGTGAAAACAATTCTGATAATGCTGTGGAATTAGACCGATGAGGCCCCGGTGACTCTTACATTTGAAACCAATGGCATGCAGGCCTGGGCTAATGACTCTGCTTACCACTCAGATTGGCTGGGAAAATGGGTTTGAATAGTACTTAAGGGAGCCCTTAATATTGAGTGCATTGTGAGCTAATTAGCTATAGTAAAATACTGTACAGTGTACAGTAGCTTTGTGGAGTTGGTTTGATTGGAGACTATAAAGTCTGCACACCAGAGACATTCGTTAGGAAAATGATATGAACTGTACTGTTGAATTAGTGCTGAATATAAACAATACTGTCCAGTATATTGGAAGTAGCTGTAGAATGACTATCGTTTAGCAGTTACAGAGCAACATTTGGAGTTGTGCTTGTGTCCACCTGAAGTCCAATCATCACTCTCTTT